>RJWM01001976.1:0-139426 GCA_004363535.1 Dasyprocta punctata | reverse complement strand
CCAATTTGTAATAGCCAGATCTTGGAAACAACCCAAGTGCCCATCAATCAAAGAATGGATAAAAAAGATGTGGTATTTTTATACAATGGAGTACTACTCAGCTATTAAGAAAGATTGTATTGAGACTTTTGTAAGTAAATGGTCACGACTTGAGACCATACTCATAAGCGAGATAAATCAAACCCACATGTGTAAATACTGTATTGTCTCCCTAGTGTAAGAAATGGAAAAGTATATATGATTCAAAATCTATAATAAATACTATGGAAGGGTAAAAAACAGCTCAAAGAGCAAAGATAATCGGGAAGGGAATAGGCGGAATAGAGAAAAGGGAAGAGGAAAAGATATAAATCTGTATATATGTATATGTAAGATAACTAAAAAGAACACTGCTGAATGTATTCATTATTGAGAAAGAACAATTAATACTCATATGATTAGATCAATCTAGCATGTCTATAACTGTTAATGTAAGAAACCATTTTAAAGATAACGATGTGCAATATTGCAACCATTGTCAAGCTTCTATCTACCGGTTGTGTAAACCTGCAGTGTTGTGTATTTACTGTAGTTGTCTGCTCGTCTCTTTTGCTTGTTGTTTTTACTATATATGTCGACTTTTTTGTTGTTGTTGTTGTTGTTGTTGTTGTTTTTGTTTGTTTTGTTTTTCTTTGCTCAAATAAAAAAAAGAATTTGTGCCATTTTTTCCTGTAAATAATAAATTATTTAGCTACATTTTGTCATATTAATATATGAAGGTACAATATTTATGCATTTGCAAAAAAATGTTCCCAATGTTTTCTGAACATTAAGATGTGAACATTAACTCTACTCCCAAAAATCTAAGATTGTTCTCTCTATGGAAGTCACTCTTTCCTCCCTGGTAACCACTCCCTCAAAGTCCAAGAGAGGTTTATGCATTGTGTTTCTCCCAATTATTTCTTTCCTAATCTCTGGCCATTTTATTCATCTCTCTCTTTAAAATCCCAACTCAAGATTACTTCCCCAAAGTGGGGAATGAGGAGGAAGAAGAAAAGAAGTAAGAGCAAAGGAAATGTTTCTAAAGCTTGTTTCTGACAGAATTGATGAGTATCTAGGAACCACTCTGACTTCATGTTTTTGGACTTGCTGAAATTTCATGACAAGAATAACCAGGATCCCTGAAAGTAGTCACTGGATTTCTGACTCTCTAACTACTCATTACTGTATTTATACAAAAGGTACTGAAGCAATAGTACCAAATGATTAGTCACAGTTTCTTTCCCGTTCTTCTTCTTTTAAGAAAAGTGAGGAAAGGGAGGCAGGGTTGGGAAGTGAAGATTGGGGATAAAATATATTCAATGGACCTTTGCCATTTAAAATCCTCAAAGAATGTTTTGGTTCCAATGCTCTGAAATTATTATTCACTCCTTTAGGAATTACTTTTCATATAAAAAGGTAAACCTGTAGAGAAGCATCCCACTCATTTCCCAGGACATTAGCACAAATTCTTACACAATCCAGTCATGAAAGAAATACATAATGCAGCATAGAAATTGGGAATGGGGACACACATCTGTAATTGTGGCACTCTGGAAGGCTGCAGCAAGAGGATAGTAAGTTCGAGTCCACCCTGAGTACTTAATAACTTAGAGAGACTCTGCCTCAAAATTTTAGGAAAGAGGTGGGTTGGGAATGTAGCTGAGCCTGAAGGTTCAATCTCCTAGACCACTAAAAAAAGGATATAAGAACTTTTAACTATACTATGAAGTTTTAATGATATAAACTGTGTCAACAATTCTCCACACTGATACAGAAATGCATCATTCTTTTTCTAAGACTTTGTGGAACTGAAACAAAATTCCTCCCAAAAGAACAGAAAAGGTGAATGATGACTAAGTCTAGTCATGTGCTCCCAATTTTCTGATCAGCCATGGGGTAAAGCCTCAGCCTCACCCCATCTCAGGTGTTTGGATCAAAATTCCACAGACAGACCTTGTGATTTAGAAATAGCACCTTACACAGTTATGTATCATAAAGCAGGCTAGTTAATATTCCTGTTTTGTCCCTCAAACACCATTGGTTTTATTATGAGTGGAATTAATCTTAAAAACTGCAAAGTGGAGAACAATGAAGGTTGTTTTACTTGGGTTGCACTGAGTGAGTTAACCACTGAACAGTTAGCAGCAAGTTTCAATGATGTATGAATAGTAAGAACAAAAATAAATCCTAAAAAGTGTGTTTGTTAAATGATCCATTCTAAAAAAAAAAAATACTATCTAAACTTGTAAGTAAAGAATGCAAACACTTGACACTTGTAAGTAAAGAATGCAAACGCTTGACACTCTGGGAGTGAGCCCTCACTAGCTACACAGAGGATCAAGCTCGGCACAGCCCAGTATCCCAGCGCAATCCATCAAAGGAATGCCCAGCCAGCCTCACAAGGACACAGAGGTACTGAGCCCAGCCCAGCCCAGCCCAGAGCCCCAGAGCCATTCATCAGGGAGCAGTCAGTGTAGCTACAGGGCCTTGGAGAATTTGAGCTCTGCCCTTTAGAACACAAGGCACGAGCTCCATTGTTCAGGTTACAACCACACAGCAGGTCCTAGAGGTTGTCAACTCCACCCAGCCAGGAGCAAGGCCCTGGCACCATATGCTGGGGGCATAGCCCAGGCTTGCCCCATGCTCCAGAGGCTCTGAACTCCTCACAGCCAGACTCAAGGTCCTGCTGGTGCCACACTCTCTGGGGTGTGCTCCGCCTAGCTGCCCGGGTCCCAAAGAATCTGAACTCCATCCAGCCAGTCTGAAGGTCCAGTGACACAACCCAGATCTCTACTAGCCACCTTGGTTGCAGAGGTTCTGAATGCTACACAGCCAGGTTCTAGGCCCCAGCAACAAGCTCCAGGGGTGTGACCCTGCTAGCTACAGGGAGGATACAAATTTGTCCAGCCAAGCATCCCAGAGAAACCCAACAAAGTACATCAGGGGAACACTTGGCCAGCCTCACAGATCACAGAGCACAAGGATCTAGCACCATAATCTGGGGGTGTGCCCCAGCTAGCCATGGGGATATTGGAGGATTGAAGCTCTACCTAACACAGTGTTTCAGTGCAATCCATTGGGAGGCTGCCTGCCTAGCCACGAAGGTCCCAAAAGAAAATGACAAAATGAAAGACCAAGAGGCAGTCTCAATCCCCCACCCCACTAAGAACAAACCCAAGAGACACTGAAATTGAAGACACTGGGAGTCATGCAACTGAACTTTCTGAAATGATAGCAACTGAAGTAAAGAAACAACTCCATGAAGCTGTAGAGAAACTCAAATCAGAAATAATCTTTCAGCTAAAAAATGAAATGACAATCATTATGAAAGAAATGCTGTGTGTATCTAAAGAAGATCAAGATAAAAAAACAGAAGAATATAAGAAAATGATGTAAACTTCGAATGAACAAAATAAGACACAAATAGAATGCATGAAAGAGAGTCAGAGGGAAATTCAGGAAATTAAAAATTACATTGAAAGTTGGCAAAACTGCTTGAATGAAGCTGAAGATAGAGTCTCAGACCTTGAAGACAACATGGAAGCTTACAATCATGAAAGAAAAGGTCTCTTAAAAATAACAAGGAACCAGAAAACAACAATTCAACAGCTGCAAGATGATGCCAAGAGAATCAATGAAAAAGCAGGGGTCAATACTAATGACCTGTGAAGACTATTTGCAGAAATAATAACAGAAAATTTTCCAAACATGGGAAGAGAATCTGATATACAGTTAAGTGAGAACCCCAATTAACAATAACCAAAATAGAACCCCAATTAACCATAACCAAAATAAATCTTCACCCAGACATATAATAATTAGAGTATCAGAAATACAGCACAAGAACAAAATACTAAAACCTGTCAGAGAAAAGAAACAGATCACCTATGAAGGAAAGCCTAGGCAGACTTCTCAGTGTGGCAGACTTCTCAATACAAACCTTCAAGTCAAGAAGAGCTTGTAGTGAAGTATTTCAAATCCTGAAAGAAAACAACTTTCAACCCAGATTGATGTATCCTGTAAAACTATCTTTAAAAATTGATGGAGAAATAAGATACTTCCATGACAAGGAACAACTGAAGAAATTTATGGTCACCAAACCAACACTACAAAGAGTACTGAAAGACACTCTAGAAAGAGAAAAAGATAATTGCAATCTTAAGAACAACAACAAAAGGAAACCACTAAGCAGAGCAAACAAACAGAAAATGTAGAAAACCAACAACAGAAAGGTATCATGACAGGGATGAGTCAGTACATATCAGTTACATAAATCAATGTAAATGGTCTCAACTCACCAATAAAAAGAAACAGACTGGATTAAGAAACAAAATCCAACAATATGCTGTGCACAAGAAACACATATCACGCAAAAGGAAATTCACAGACTAAAAATCAAAGGATGGAAAATAACACTCCATGCAACAGGAACCCAGAAAAAAGCAGGGGTAGCTATTATGTTTGCAGATAATGTGAATTTCAAACTGAGAATGATCAAAAGAGATAAAGAAAGTCACTACATACTTGTTAGGGGAAAACTTAAAGAGGAAAAGATTATAATCATAGATACATATGCACCCAATATGGGAGCACCCAACTATGTAAGACAATTCTTAATAGACATGAAATCCAAATAATAATGCAGTTATAACTTGGGACTTTAACACCCACTGTCACAAAGAGACAGATCAATCAAACAAAAAATCAGCAAAGAAATAACAGAGCTGAATCAAACTTGTGAACAAATGGATCTAGTAGATGTGTACCGAGTGCTCTACCCATCAACATCAGAATACACATTCTTCTCAGTTGCACATGGGTCATTCTCTAAAATAGATCATATACGGTTCCACAAAACATGCTTAAGTATATGCAAAGGAACTGAAATAATTCCATGCATATCATCTGACCATAGTGCAATAAAATTGAAAATTAATGACAAAAAACCCACAGGAACCCCATAAACATATGGAAATTAAATAATACTCTCCTAAACAATCAATGAGTCACAAAAGAAATTAAAGAAGAAATTAAGCAATATCTACAATCAAATGAAAATGCAAATAACAATAACCAGAATCTGTGGGACACAATGAAAGCAGTCCTCAGAGGGAAATTTATAGCACTAAACTCCCACATCAGAAAAATGGAAAGAACACAAATAAACAACCTAATGCTGCACCTCAAACTTCTAGAAAAAGAAAAGCAAGTCAAGTCCAAAACCCAAAGAATGGAGGAAATTATAAAGATCAGAGCAGAAATTAATGCAATTGAAACTAAGAAAACAATACAAAGAAGAGTTGGTTCTTTGAAAGAGTAAACAAAATTGATAAACCCCTAGCCAACCTTATCAAGAAGAGGAAAGAAAAAACTCAGATTCATGCAATAAGAAATGAAAAGGGTGAAATCACTACAGACCCGGTGGAAATACAGAAGATCATCAACACCTACTTCGAAAATCTTTACTCACATAGATTTGATAACACAGAAGAAGTGGACAGATTCCCAGAAACTGATGAATTACCAAAGCTGAATCTAGAAGATATAAAACTGCTGAATAATCCAATTTTAGTTAATGAAATTGAAAATGTAGTTAGAGCCTTACCAACAAAGAAAAGCCCAGGCCCTGATGGATTCAATGTTGAATTCTACAAGAAATTTAGGGAAGACTTAATGCCAACACTCCTCAAACTCTTCAATGAAATTGAAAGGGAAGCAAGTCTCCGTAACTCATTCCTGGAAGCAAGTATTACCCTAATACCAAAACCAGAGAAAGACCCAATTAAAAAGGAAAATTATAGGCCAATCTTCCTAATGAACATAGATGCAAAAATCCTCAATAAAATAATGTCAAATAGATACAGCAAGTTATCAGGAAGATTATACACCATGGTCAAGTGGGATTCATCCCAGGAATGCAGGGATGGTTCATCATATGCAAATCAATTAATGTAATGAACCATATCAACAGGGCCAAGGACAAGAATCACACAATTATCTCAATAGATGCTGAAAAAGCTTTCAACAAAATTCAACACTCATGTATGATAAAACCCTACAGAAAGTTGAAGTAGATTGTCTCTATCTCAATCTGGTAAGAGCCACATATCATAAACCAACAGCCAACATCTTACTAAATGAAGAAAAAACTGAAAACTTTCCACTTAAAATCAGGAACAAGACAAGGCTGTCCATTATCACCTCTTCTACTCAATACAGATCTGGAAATATTAGCCAGAGCAATTAGACAAGAGAAAGAAATAAAGGGAATAAGGATAGGAAAGGAAGAAGTAAAAATATCACTATTTGCAGATGATATGATATTCTGCATAGATGACTCCCAAAAATCCATTGAAAGACTTCTAGATATAATAACCAAATTCAGTAATGTTGCTGGATACAAGGTCAACACTCGAAAATCAATAGCATTATTGTACACAAACAACAAACTCACTGAGAGAGAAATAAAGGAAAACACACCCTTCACTATAGAATCCAAAAAAGTGAAATACTTAGGAATCAATCTAACAAAGGAAGTAAAAGACCTATACAGTGAAAATTACATTACTCTGAAAAAGTAAATCAAAGAGGATTTCAGAAAATGGGAAGATAATCCCTGCTCATGGACAGAAAGAACAAACATCATGAAAATGGCCATTGTCCCAAAATTGTTATACAGATTTAATACAATCAAAATATCACTTGCATACCTCACAGAACTAGAGAAATCTTTCCTGAAATTCACTTGGAACCAGAAGAGACCTAGAGTAGCAAAGGCAATTCTGGGCAACAAAGGTAAGGCAGGAGGCATCACAATTCTCAACTTGAAACTATATTACAAAGATACTGTGATAAAATCAACATGGTACTGGAATAAAAACAGAGCTGAAGATCAATGGAAGATACAGCCACAACTACAAACACACTCAGCCACTTCATCTTTGACAAAGAGGCCAAACATGTACATTGGAAGAAAGATAACCTCTTTAATAAGTGGTGCTGGAAAAACTGGGTTTCCATATGCCATAAACTAAAACTAGGTCCATGTCTATCACCATGCACTAAAATAAAGTCAAAATGAATCAAAGATCTGAATATTAAAACAGAGATACTAAATTTGCTGAAAGACAAAGTAGGTAAAAATCTTGAGTAGGCAGATAGTTCATGAACAAAAATAAAACTGCATGGGAAACACTTCCCAGAATCAAAAATTGGGATCTCATCTTACTAAAAAGGTTTTGCATGTCAAAGGAAATCTCCAACAGAGTGAAAAGAAAACCCACGAAATGGGAAAATATCTTAGCCAATTGTCCATCAGACAAAGAACTTCTATCTAAAACATATAAAGAATTAAGAGAAATCAGGCCCCTAAAATTCAAAGACCCAAACCAAAAATGGGCATCTGAGATGAACACACACTTCTCAGAGAAAGAAATACAAATGGCAAATAAATATATAAAACAATATTCAACATCAATGGTCATTCGGGAAATGCAAATTAAAACAACACTGAGATTTCATCTCACTCCAGAAAGAATGGCCAAGATAAAAAAAATCAACCAATAACAAATGCTGGCGGGGCTGTGGGGAAAAAGGAACTCTTCTTCACTGTTGGTGGGAGTGTAACTGGTGCAACCACTGTGGAAATCAGTGTAGAGATTCCTCAAGAAACTAGGAATAGAGATCCCCTTTGACCCAGCTCTCCCACTTCTGGGCATTTTCCCAGAAGAACTGAAATCATCATACCACAGTGATGTTTGTGCACCCGTGTTTATAGCAACCTAATTTGTAATAGCCAAATCTTGGAAACAACCCAAGTGCCCATCAGTCAAGGAATCAATAAAAAAGATGTGGTATTTTTATACAATGGAGTACTACTCAGCTATCAAGAAAGATTGCATTGAGACTTTTATAAGTAAATGGACACGACTTGAGACCATACTTATAAGGGAGATAAATCAAGCTCACATGTGTAAATACTGTATCGTCCCCCTAGTGTAAGAAACTGAAACAGTATATATGATCCAAAATCTACAATAAATACTGTGTAAGGGTAAGAAACTGCTCAAAGAGCAAAAGTAATTGGGAAAGGGAAAAGGAGGAAAGAAGGAAGGGAAAAGGAAAAAGACATAAATCTGTATATATGGCTATGTACGATAGCTAAAATGATTATACTGCTGAATGTATTAGTTATTGAGAAAGAATGGTTAATACTCATACGATTAGATCAGTTTTACATTTCTATATCTGTTAATGTAAACAACTGTGTTAAAGGTAATGATAGGCAATATTGCAATCACTGTCAAGTTCCTATCATCTTGTTTTGTAAACTTATAATGTTACTGTTTTGGATTTGCTGTTGTTGTTTGTTTGTCTCTTTTGCTTTTTGTCTTTCTTTTCTGTGTATTTTTTCTCTTAAATAAAAAAAAAAAGAATACAAACTCTTTGCAAAGGTTTCTCTATTCCTAACCCTGTCCAGAAAAGGTAAGTTGTTCTTCTTTAATGTTAGGTTACTTACAAAAGAAATAAATGTCTCTATGTGGGATAGATGGTGAGCTTATGCAACAAGAGGTTTCTGGATGCGTGGTAAAGAGTGCAGAGCTGAGCCATTAACTTACGTCATTTCAAAGATCCCCAAATATCTAGTATACTGAAAATAAATATTTTCAGAACAAAAATTGTACAAAAGATACATAAAATGTGATGTTGTCTAGGTAAAAACTATACTGACATTAATTATGTCCAACCATCCAGATATACATCTACAGAACCAGAATCTTCTGAGCTTATTTTTTAATGAATGCAAGAGTATTTCTTTAAAGTTTTAGTTTCATCAAATAGCTATTGCCTTTGGGGGGTTTTGGGAATGAATTTCTAATATGTTCTTCTGAAGTACTGTGTTTTTTCAATAAAAACAAACAAATTCAGACAGTGTGATCTGGGTCCATACACATTATCTCAAAGCTCTGAAATTCTTGCTCACTTGTTCTGTCTATGAAGATGGTGACCCAGGGTCTTGATTTTGGTCATCTTTTCACAGTAATCCAATTTAGAATGCAGTTACTTTGTTTAAAAGGAAAAACATTCAAGTACAAGTCTGAACAGTAAATATTTCTATTCGAAGTGTGAAGACAAACATGTTTTCTTAACAGTTTATCCACTGAGAAATATTTTTAGAGATGGGTGATGCTGTTGTTGCTCCAAGTGCTCCAAGAGCAAAAATGTGTGTGATTTATTTCAAAACTCAAGAAATAACATTAATTGAAAAGCCAGGTGCCAAAACCTGATGACATTATATTGTGCTTCTGGTGCATTTATTTCTCATGTTCCATCTTCTGTGTGCTGTGGCCTGAGGTAAGTTCCTCAGACCTCTTCAATGTCTATTGCTCTCATTACGCCGTACACTACACAGAATCCAAGATCATGGGTCACATAAAACCAGAACAATTTAAAGCAACATTCAAAAGTTGAAAATTAAGACTGCCAGAACTACAACAAGAAATATCATTTCTTTCTGTTGCTGGATTCCAGTTACATTAGGGTTTTTGTTTTTTGGTTTTTGTTCTTTTTCTGTTGTTTGGTTTGGTTTGGTTTGGTTTGGCTTGGTTTTTAGTGAGGGAAGTGTTGTACTTTCAGATTTGAAAGGTGAAAATATCAGAAATCAAAATATCTAAGAGGCATTCATTTTAAATGCCAAGTTGAAGAAAAACTAGGCAGAGGTGTTTAAAAACAAAGTATAAAAGCTGGAGGTCTTTGTTTTATTAAGAAAGCTACAAGGAGTTCTAAATCTGGATGAGCAAATACTTTAACAAAGCAAAAAATATATACCTTGTTAGAAATAAAACTAACAAACTTCTCAGGCCCTAACTACGATTTTCCTATGATGACGGAATTAGTAGGATCGGGGGACATGCCAAACTGGGCCTCACACACATCTGGGTGGAAAACAGGATCCCTAGAGAAGGAATTCATGATGGTGCTCTTAAAGACAAGTACACTGGGCCACTTGTTTAATACAGTGACCCCTCAAGGAGATAAAAATGCTTTCTGCTTCAGATAACTGATTTTTAAGAATATTGATAACTAAAAACTTGTTACTCAAATAAGTATAATTGGTTTTAAGGACTGTGGCTTTATTATTCTCAAATAAGTATATTTCACTTTATTGTACTCAAATAAGTATATTTCATTTTAAAAACTTATTGAAGCCAAAAGAATATAGGAATTTCAAATATTTTGAAGTTTTGTTGTCGTCTTAGTAAGGAAGTGCAGGTTGTATGTGCTTTAAGCCAAAAATCCTCCCAGGTTCCCAGGGTTGGGGGCTGTTTCATTCAGCAACTGTCTTGCCCAAGGTCAGCAGCAAGACCAGGACCAGGACTGGGACCAAGGTATCATTTTTCCTCCTATACCTTCATAGGACATTTTAGGTGATAATTGTCAAAGCAACTGGTTTCACAATGACAGAACAAACAGGAAAAAAAAAGCCTTAGTGGAAAAATGTACATGTACTAAAGCAGAACAGTAAGTGTGAGAGCACTAAACATGGGTGTACTTATCAGAGTTCATCAAACTGGAATCCACCGATTCGTTCATCATTTCATGATGGGCAGGCATTATTTCTAGCTTCAGTAGAATATTAAACCCATTACCTACTTAGTACCAAATAGATACAAAACCAATTAAACAGATCTAAATAAAACTCCATTTCATGCATCCACATCGGACAGGTAAAATGATGGATTTAGGAAAAAGCAGGGTCACTTCAAGAACACTTTCACCATTTCAAGCCAACATACCACTGGATCATGGTACCAGCACAGAAAACAGCACTGCCTGGGGATGAATGCATTCAAATAACTCTAACCTCTTTAAAACATGCCATTTTCCTGATGATCGATCTGAAATTTGAGCAAGGTGTATTTTGGGAAAAGGAACATACCTACCTTATTTATTGGACTTGCTGTGGTCTTTACTGAGTCCTCGTATTTTAACCAGTTTTTTTTTTTTTTTGAGGGATTCAGTGACATACTCTGCAAGTTAATCCTTTTTCTCTCCGAAACGTCAGAGCTGGTATTTCCAGTTCACAGTAGTATAGCCAGGTATCCTCTTCATGGCATCCACTCTGAGCAGTCAGAATTCACACCTGAGCTGGCCACTTAGTGGATATTGTGAATATCATCTCTCTTTGTTTTTACTATTATTTGTGTGTATAGTTGGACCAGATGCATCTGATAGGAAATCCACAGAATTTATCTTTGATTGCCTGGATTTTAATCCCAGTACCATCTCTTATCTAGCAGTGCAAATAATTTCTGGAAACCGGAGATCATCTGTAAAATAAAGTGCTTGTTTCGACAGGACATACACCAATCCATAAGACAGAGATAATAGCGTATGTCATTAATATGCACACATATATACACACACAATATGTAACACAAAATACATAATATTTATCTAATCTATTCAAAAGATTAAATTAATTTGTGGAGAGTGCTTTAGCAGTGCTAGTTCATCTTACTCAATTATTGTTAGCTATTATAATTGTCATTTAAAGGGCTAGTTGCCAACTTTCTTCCCATACATTTTTAACATTCTTAATAAAGGGAGGATGTAAGATTAATTTCATAGCCATTATAGATTATATGACATGTACAAAGCAAAATTAACTTTAAGACAACCTGTTTGGCTCAGAATAGACTTCATCTCTTGCCTACAAGGAAGCAAAGATACTGTATCAAGTGAGTGAAGTAGAACATACAATTTGCTTTCAGATACTTCAACGCTAAATGGATTGACTTGTACTTTGTGGTGAAATCCTTTAATCTTTGCTTATTATTTTTTATATAACATAATTCTGTAGAAATTTGTTAGTTAGTTCCTTTCGTATTGTGATATATGTCTTCTAGGTTAAATTAAGGCATTTATTGAAGGTTCACTAAGTAATGGACAATATTGTAAGTGAATCATGTGTATTAACTCCCTCAATAATGCTAATAAATCTATGGGTTATAAGTATTATTATTATTCCTATGTTATAGAAGACTGAATTAACTCATAGGAATATTTTTAAATTTACCATAATTACACACCTAACAATATTGGAACTGAAATTTGACCTGAACTATCTAGCCCTTGAGCTCTTGCTATCAAACACTGTACAACTTCTCTTTGGGATAAGACACATGTATACTTTACTAATCCATTTTAAATTTATAATTATTATGTTAGGTCTGAAATAATAACTGAATTAATAGTTAAACCCAAATGTACACCTACCATTTGCTACTTTCTGCGAATGGTGCTCCAAATGTTTTGAATTGAGCATGAAAATATTTGAAATAAATTTTAAAAATAAAACAGATGGGCCATATAAATACAACAGGTTAGACATCCCAAAAGGAATGGACCTCACTCCAACAAGGCGTGCTTTCTTGGTTTACTAATGACATCCAGTAAAAATGTCACAAATGAGATTTGCATCTACTTATTTCAGGTATCTTTCTATACTGATAGCTCAGTTTTATTTTAAAAGTAATATCATTTTAAATTGTTTAAATGATGTACAATCATAAAAAATAGGGATTATGAAAAAGCACAAAGGAGAGATTAAAATATCACCCACTAACTTACTTCCCCAAAATAATTGTTCTCAATAACTTAGTTGAATTTGTTTAATTTACAGTTTTCTGGTGAATAAAAATATTACATCATTAGGAACATTACTATTAATTAAATAATAACATTCTTAAATTATTGATAACTTATTAATATGTTTTATACTTTAATTATAGTTGAGTAGCAATAAATTAACTATTTATACTTAAGTAATTAATGTATCCATAAATACAAACATGTAACAAAATAAGGAAAATATATAGTACATACAAATATGGACTTTGGAGCCAAGGGTTCTAAGAACTGGCTACATGTTTTGTCAAACTGTAAGTTTGGTTAAGATAAATAAATTCTCTATGTCTCAGGTGCTAATCTATAAATTGAAAATAATCATCTACATATCGTGAGCCTTTTGGGGAGCTTTAAAAGAAACAATGTATGTAAAACTCTTAAAAGAATTCCAGGTACATCAGGGACACTTGATAATATTTAATTCTTTCCTTTTTGTCTTCTCTATTATTGCATTAAGAGCACATTCCCAACTTCAAGGACAGTTGACCTTTATTAATTCCAGCATTCAGGAGGGTGAGCCTGGGCCCTCAGAGTGTTTAAGGACACTCTGAACTACAAAGAAAATCCTATTTCAAAAAAAGGTTGATATTTATTTAGTTGTCCATTTATTCATTTGGCTAGTAGTAGTGAGTTCGGTGAACACTGAACTCAACTCAAGCATGATCTCCATCAAAAATTTATTTGTGATAACTTTGCTTCATTCCACAGTCACTTGTAATGTGTCAATGTGTCATGACATGGCAGTATACATTTCAATTTCAGTAACTTGCAATAATATAACTGATGACTGGCTTCCACTACAAATATTGATATCTGCCTTTGGTGTAAAATCCAGCAAAAGTCAGCTCCTAGCTGAGCATGTTAGCTATTTGGAATAGACATTAGGTAATTATGGACAACAAATTTTTTTCTTCAAAATCTCAGGAAAGACTACAACCCATTTTCAGACAAGACTTACTTGGTTCAAAAGTCATGTGTTGGACAGCCATGATTTAAAAAATATCTTAACTGGGGATGGCTTATGTCTAGCATGTTCATGCATTGAACATACTTTTCTTTGACCTGTTAATTCTGTGAAGTCCTGAGACCTGTTGTCCTGTTCTACGTGGGTTAGCACCTGGTCAATTTGTATGTCAGAGCTGACTCCTTTATTGCAGAGTTCTTGGAATTCCTGCCTGAAATTACTCAAATTTGGAATTACAAGGGCTTTTTACAACTGCAGACATTTAGTCAGCCATATCCCTATTGTCTGACAATTGCTGATCCCATTTGGTACTACACAAGTCCCTGTGACACAAGAAATTCTAGAGGCATGACGTTCGTTGAATGTAAATTTACCCAGTTATTTCTACACACAAAATATGTTCTTTTGCCAGTGAGTGTAGGTACTACAAGAAAAAAATGTGTGTCTTCCTTATCCTAAATGAGGAAAGAATGAATGCCTTGCTGTTTCCTAAAAGATTCATCTCTGTTACTCTACATTCCTGTAGAATTATTTCTTTTTTGCTCCTATGAAATATCTCCCCTGACACTCAGTAGCACTGGCTGGAGTTAAATCTTATTCTTGTCCTGCCTTAATATATATATATATATATATATATATATATATATATATATATATGTGCATATTCAATGTTTCTGGGTTACATGTATGATAATTTTACCATAAGAAACTGACATTTACAGGAAATCAATTTAAATGATGGCAAACGTGCTTTTCTAATTAAGCCAGTGTGCGTTGTTTTCTGCAGAGCCCTACTTTTATGGGAATCCTTCCTCTCCTCAGGCCCATGTACCATCCATAATTTGTTCCCTTCCTTCCCACTGTGCCATTCTTTATCAACTGGAGCAGTCAAATCAACCCTTGGAGTGTTCTTAAAAGCACCATATACCCAGCAGAAGAGCACTTGAATTACTCTGTATACCAGAACCTGCTGTACATCACAACAGATTATTAACAGAGGCCAAAAACTAGGGCACTGTGTGATCTTATAACCCATCACTAACTACCAGCTGAGAGCACTTCTTGATCCGTTTATTGTATCTATGAGAATCCCATTTTTACCAACTAAATTAGGAAGGCACCCACAGGCTGCCTGGATGCAAATGACTTCTGACCTAAAGCTTAAGCATCCTGCTTCTTCCTTTATAGGCACAATATATGTTTTTTAGAAGAGAGTACTTTTTAGCAAGCTACTTTCTCCATAATGAAGACCAAAAAATGAAAGCAAAGAAACTTTCCTATGAACTTATTTGAATAGCTTTCTTTGAAGTTTTCCCATTAAGAAAGGGAGATATCAACAGAGTCAAGATAATTCATTTAAGAATTTAAGTACTTAATGAGTAATATTTTAGTTTTAAAATATAGACACCACTCATAGCCTTTTTCCAGGCCTTTGGCTTGCCTCTGATATTGAAGGCCTAATTCTGCCTTATGCAACTCTTTCAGATCACCTCCATTGTGTTTTCCAACTTCCTCAGTCTTAAAAACTGTGTCTTTTCATGAGGGCTTTATAACCAAGAGAAACATGTATAATTTCATTCTCATAACAGATAGTTTAAGGTCAGAAAAACCAAGTAGCCTTCTTCCATCCTATTTGCTTCCAGAAAGAAACTGCTTTGAAAAAATATAAGAATGACAAACCACTTTCAATGTACTTGTCCTACAAGGTCAAGTACAGTATATGATAAAATTATACTAGAGGACAGAACCTACTACAGTGCAGCTGGGTCTGAAGGACATAGCAAGTAAGAGGAAGCCATAGAAGAACCTTACAAGATGGCTCCAAACGGAGCAGATGTTCACTTGAAGCAATCTTGGAAGGAACCACTATATACAGACATACACATGAGAGTGCTCTTACCATAACAGGAGAGATTACAAAGATTATAATTTCCTGGCTCTGCTTTCTATACTCACACATTTTTCCCACTAAAAAATATGTATCTATAAGAATGAACAACTTATCTAAAATGGCTATTAATCTACTACTACCCAAACAGATATTCCAATGTAAAATAGTGTAAAAATCACATATGAAAATTGCAATAGAGAGACACAACTATCTGCCTGCCAGTCATATACAATTGCAAAAGTGAAATTAAATTATTAACATTGATTATATTAAGTTACATTACTATGATATTGTGGTGATTAACTGATTGTCAGCGTGAGTGGGAACGCCCAGTTGAACTAAGTTAGCATGGTTCTGGGCATAGAAGACCCACTTTAAAGAGGATTGTTGTAGGAATAACGGTACAAAAGATATAAAAATTGAATAGGAGGGAAAGATTTTAGCCAATTGTCCTTCGGCTGTTCTCTTCATAGAAGCTGTGGCCCTGGCCTTGGCCTTGGGCTTCCTCTCCTCGCTTTTGGCACAAATTGTTTAGCTTCCAGTGCAAGACTTCCGGCCTGCCCACGCAGGCTCTTTAGCTTCCAGCACTGACCCTTCAACCTCCTGGTGAAGACCTCTGGGTCTTCGGTCTGATTCATTGGCCTCCTGACGCAGACTTCTATAGGACACTGCCGTGGGCTCAGGCCTTCGACTGGACCTTTGGAGCTCTAGGACACCAATCTGTCGCACTCATCTACATCTGACTCTGTGGGCAACCATTATAGGCCAATCTGGTAAATTTCTGTGTCCTGCATTAAGTCTGATTCAGAACATGTGCAGTCTTTTGAGGAGCCTTGCCCCAGCCCTGCAAGCTCTTGTAAGTACTGAGTAATACAGATTTCACACATCTTACATTTATTACATTAAAGACTTGGTTAAAATTTATTAGTACTAATATTCCTGTAAGAAGATGAATAGTGTAGTACAAAACAATTGTACTGAGCAGTCAAAAGCCTGGATTTGAGTTGTACTCTGCACCATGACAGAAATATGTCATTTATCTACTCTGATCCTCCCACTGTGGGGTACCATTCAAATGAAAGATACTAGTACATAAAGGTTTGCATACTTAAGAAAAACTAGGTATCTTAACCACATGGCCTGAATTATACAGTCAAAGTATTTTCAATGCTGTGCCTATATACCTTTGCTTAACTCTAAATCTACTTTCACAGAAGGCTATGGGCATAGCTGTTAACTTCAGATTAAGAGCAGATTTTATGTTTAGATCTTTAATATTTGGGCAACATACTGATATGTATTTACATTTTATTTTAGTTCTTTATGAAGTGACATTAACTGAACACTTAGACAGTAAGTTGCCACAGGAAAAGTATCCCTATTAATTAAGAAACCAACTAAAGATAAGATGTGCCCTGCTCTCTCTTGAGAGTGAAAGGCAGGGTCAGCAGATGCAAAGATCTAAGTAATTCAGCAACATCAGGTTGCTCAAAATCTAAAATTAAGCTCTCATGTAAAATGAACTGCTGAAGAGAAAGGAAAAAATAAGATAAGAAACTGGAATAATTCTTCGTGTTCTCTAAGTGGAGATTAGGGATCAAATCATTTAGCATCTTAAAATGTCTTCTAAGAAAAGCCATTTTTTTTTCAGTCTTCCTTTTAGCCTGCCTCCCCTTCGGTGACACTCCAGTAAGGTCAGAGAAAGAGAGGAGGCTTTGTCTTGCATATATCTTCTGTATACATTTCTATTTCATTGTGTTTTCCGGGGCTGAAAACTCTCAGGCATCCATAAAGTCAGAATTCTGGATGCAAGTTGGTTTCCCCAATTAAATTTAAATAGCAGTGTTGTAGCATGCAGCTCTCCTGCTGTGTGTCCAGCGTCCAGTTTCCAGCCTTCTTGTCAGTATCAAGAGGGCGTGGCAGCGGGGAGGGCAGCAGCCAAATTCTGCAAAGTACTATGGATCAACAGCTTCCCGCATGTTGAGAGGCAGGCCCATCCGAAGTGGCAGCTTCCTGATCCTGGCTTTGATCCCGGGATTGCAGCCACAGCAATGTGGCTCTGCAACTACAGAATCTTCCACTGTAGCATCCTGATTCCTTCGTTCCTCACTGCAACAGCTAAGAGTTCCCTGGGGTCTCAGTTCTTTGCTGTTCTGGCAGTCATTCATGAAGGTCAGCTCTTAGGCCTGCTCTCCCAGCCTCTAGTTCCCTCTATTATATCTCTTTCTACTGAGAATTTCTGAAGCAAGTTCTATTTTAAAACCAAACCCTGATATTTTGTTTCAAATGCCCACTTCCACTAATTCACAATGGCTACCTAGAGCAACGTGTTAAGAAAACTGAGATTTTGTCTGAACTCAGTGGAAAAGGTTTTCTATGCCCGTCATGGGACAGAGGAATCATTATGCATCTGCCACCTTAATCCGCATCAGTCTTATTAGCAAATTGCTGTGTGTGCCTAAATAAATATAAAATCTCAAAAGACAGGTAAAATTTCCAAATTATAGTTTTATTCAGACAGAGATATAGTGAAAATTAACTAGGCTGACCAAAATTAACAAAGATTGCATAAAGGGAAATGCTATATTTATTCACAGAAATGCTAATTGAACCATATGTGAGTTGTAATTTATTATACTCAAAACAGTGAAAGTTACTTCAATATAATTACCCTAACCTAGATCCAGTTTTCAAGGATAAAATGGTCTGGCCATTTTGTTTTCTGAACTTGCTAAATTGCACACTGCTGCAAATAATTTTAAGGGATCAATTTTAAGAGATATGAGATTTAAAAATCACACTATTAGGAAAGAATATAAAACAACAAAAACTCCTCTATTTCTATTCTTTTGTAACTATTCATGTTGGTAAAGTAGGTTAGTAAGGTGTTTTTCCCTGTTCTGAAAAGCAATCATTTTTTTCCCCGGGAGTGTTAATACTTCAGTCATTTAAACTTCCTAATTTGATGCTTTTTTGGTGAAGAAGGAAACCCTAAATGAGGAAAGGAAATACTGAGAGGAAATTACTTGAACAAAACTTAATAGTTTTGTGATATGAAGCTGTGATCACATTTTTTTCACAGTATGAGTCAGACATATAAATGTTTAGTTTACTTAGTTTCTTAATTTGATATGAAACTAAACTGGGAAAAACTTACCACCAAATGTTATTTTTCATGAGTTATACTACACTGATTTCATGATTAATACAGCATCTCATATTTGTAAGTGAAACTGGTTTAAGTGGGCTTTTGGTCAGCATAAAGCTCATTTTTAAAAGTATGTTTCTGAATGAATTACTGGACCATACTATAATTTCAATAAACCTGCCTCCTACATGAGGACTTGAAGATCATGGTTATAGTTCGTTACTATCAGTGTCAACACAATGTAAGTAGGGTTCATTATGAAACTCTCTGGAGATTTCTAACGTGATTACATTCTCTTTGTAATCCACAAAAAGGAGCTCTTCAAAAGATAACAATTCAATGAGATGAGATGAGAACCATCTGGTTCACTTGTAAATCAAATTCTTTTTTTTTTTTTTTTTTTTTTTTTTTTTTTTTTTTTTTTTTTTTTTTTTTTTTTTGGTATGTCCTTGCTGTTCTCTCCTGTTAACACCAGAGAATGAAATTCAGGAAGGTTGGTTTTATTTTTGTTCTTATAAAAATGTACAAAGGATTGAACATCAGCTATTAGGAAAGTCCCTGCCTCGTGTCAGATATAGGCGCCCACCAAATCCAATTCCCCAAACCACCTTTCTTTATGCAATCAGTATGTTATGTTCCCTAGTAGTTTCAGTTAGGAGCAAATACTCAGTATTAATTTTTCTTTTAAATTTTATACTAATCTTTTTCATGTTTTATGACGTATGTATGCTACTTTCCTCAGGTAGATAGCAACTTGGTACCTGAAAAGGCTCTCATGACAAACAACATCTCCCAACCTGGGTGTCACAGTGACAGAAAGTCCACCATCAGCTAAACAAATAAGAAAATTAATCTTGTTCGTGATAACAAATGTCAATGAACATTTCCCTGATCAGTTTATCAATTAAAAAAAAACTATGAAAATCAGAGGTTTATATATGCCTTTGAGTTATGGCATCCTATTTTTAAATGTAAAACTCTTGGGAGGGATAGCACATTGGATCCCTACATCTTAGGAGGAATTTGTTTAGCAAATCACCTTCCATGTAGGTATAGGACAACCTACTTACGGTATCTCTAGGGTCCCTGAGGTCCAGGGAAGGAAAATGGTACTCGACGTACTCACAGACTTCATTGTCTGCCCCACAACTAACTTCTTCCTCAGAAGAATGAGTTTATATTTTTTTCAAACACAGATCTGCTCCTTCCACAGGAGCATTTCTTATGGAATTTCATTCCCTGATTCCCTTCTTTGCCTCTTATGAGAAGAATTTTGTCTCCAGTTTCTGTTCTAGCTGCCACCCCACCTAACAACGTGCTATTTCATAACCTGAAGCAGTCTACTCCATTGGGAAAGGCCTGGGCCTTGAAGACAGGTAATATAGGTTGAAGACTCAATTCTGTGACATAGGTCTGATGTGGAGTGTCTTAGTTACTTTTTACTCTTGCCAAGACAAAATACCTGACACCCAAAACTGGGGAAGGAAAGGTTTATTCTTACAGTTTCTCGGGAGTTTCAGTCCATACTTAAGTTGGCTCCAAGATAGCGTGGCATGATGGGGCTACAGTTCATCGCAGCTGCAAGCTGCAAGGCACGCTGGCGAGAGAGAGAAGGCGGAAGCGGAAGCAAACAAGAGGAAGACCCGCCTTCCCTTACATTGTATGTTGGCTCCACCCCTGGGCGGGTACAGCAAACCGAACACAAGCAAGCACCAGACTTAGCCCCGTCAAAAGTATGTGAGGACTTGGGGTGACATAGCATACCCCATACATGGAGTAAGTTACTCAACTTCTCTGAGACTCAGTTTTCTTCAATCCAATGAGGTTAATAGCAAGAGCCCACAAAACGTCAGTCCCTAATTCGTGGAACCTATGAATATATTATTTAACATGACTAAGAAGATTTTTCAGGGTATGAGTTTTGATATGGGGAGATAATCTTGGGCCCAGCCTCATCATACGAGTCTTTAAAAGTGGAGGGTTTCCAAGTCATGGCTATAAACAGATGTGACAATGCAACAAGACAGAGAGATGGAAATGTAAGAAGAACTCAAATCTACCACTGCAGGCTGTAAAGATGGAGCCAGGAGTCTCCTGGGAGCAGGGGGAGGCAAGGAAATAAATTCTCCCTTACAGTCATCAGGAAAGAACATGGCACTGGTGACACCATGATTTTGGCCCAGTAAGTCCTACAGAACTACTGCTGAACTACAGAACTATGTGATTAAAACCATGTGTTGTTTTAAGCTACTATATTTAATTTATTATAGCAGCATTAAAAAATATATATGTGTTGTAAAAAAGCACAAATAGAGAGCCTATTACCACAGTGTCTGGCATGGACAGATTAAAACCCTAAACAAGTAAGAATTTCCTCCCACAATATATCTAAGAAAACAAGTTTATTCATTCACCGATAACAACAAGCACATTCTATGGGCCTGATATTATTCTAGAAATGCTTGGAGTTCACATACCAATTAAAGGAACAAAATCATTTTACATACTTTGGATAGTTTTTCATTTTATACACACACCTGGGTCAAGTGGACATTTGTTTTCCTCAAATGTTGGGCCACAATCTTACAAACCTCACACAATTCATAGAGCCTACCAAGAGTTGCACTTTTTGTAGTCTTTGATGAATTGGTTGGTTTCTGTGAAATTATAAATGGAGAAGCTTATTTGTGTTTAGTTTTGCAGTCAGGAAGCAGGTGACATCTGAATTGTTAGGTTTGGTCTTAGTGTGTCCGTGTCTGTCTCTCTCATACAACCATATGAAACCTACAGCCCAGCCAAAAATATCACTGTGACCTCTAAAGGTTGCAAAGCAGAGAGGATTAGAGCAACACCTTTAGAAGGTTAGGTGGGAACAGGGATGAGCAGAGGCAGGGCCCAGGTGGGGAGAAAGGGGATGTGTGGGTGCGTAAGAACGGAATGGCTGCCATTCCCCTGAAAGGTTTCGAGGATGGAAGTATTGAAAAAAAAAAAAAACTGCTTTAGTAATCCTCACAAAATTGGCTGCTAGTGACCTGGGGCACAAATTCAAGTTGTTTTTCCAAAAGAAGGATAGAACTTATGAAGGAAGGTTCTATTGACACCAGCAAAGCAGCCAAGCATGGCCCCCCTTACTGCCCCCAGCCTAAAGCACTTGCCAGTTTATCTAATGAACTCAGGATGCTCAAGCCCATACAGAACTGACATAGTTCTCTGACTAGCCCTTGGGATAGAACACTTCCAGATATAAGAGGCTCTTGTAGCTGCTACAAGATGTCTGTATGCCCTAAACTATCTTCCTCTGTCAGAACTAAGGCAATTCTGCTTCCATAGATCAAAATTAAAGTCTGTTTACCGAAGGTAAAAGTCTTACCCCAGACAGGAGCAGGTGAGAGTCAGTACCCCCTGAGGAGCACTCAGAAAAGGCACACTCTCACCTGGTGGTGACATTTATAGTTTTACTCTGCTCCCAACTGTCCCCTTGCACTCTATTTGGGTCTCTGTGACAATATGGAGAACCGGATAGAGAGGCACAGACTTTGATTAGACTACAGTCCTTTGTCACATAGGTGAGGTTTTTCAGCAGGGGAACCGCCAGCCTCACAACATGATGTTTGCCCCATGACTGCAGCATCCGTCACTCCAGGAAAATCAAGCCTTGCTGTCAGAGAAGGAATCCAGTCACACCACTTGGGAACGACTCTGGGCATCTGTGAGATGGGTGAAGCTTTCCTCGTTGCATCCCTTTCTTCTCTGTGTGCAAACAACTGTGCGATTTCTTTTAATGTTTCTATTGCTGTCAAGACATTGCTAGAAAAACAAGACTAACACTGTGTGATTTGAGCTCCTGGTTTCCCACATCTCCCAAACTCCTTAAGCAGCTGGCAAAGCTAGAGGACTGTTTATTCTCTGGCTTATTTCCCCTTTATCTTTGATGTTCCAAGATGTCAAAGGTTGTAAATTTAATATTGATTTTATAAAGTAGTTTTACTCTAACATGTCACTTATGATTAACTTCATCCTGGAAGAAGCTCAGCCACTGATCTGGATTTGCACGCAATGTGGTTCCCTGACTCTCAGACTCTCTGAGTGAATGCTTTATTTATTAGAGAATGCAGTGGTTTGTAAAGGCCAGGGCAGCCCCCAGCCCCCAGCTCTCGCTCTGCTCTGAGCCCCCAGCACCTGGGCCCTTGCATTAAGCTTGAAAACCTAAGTGGATCAGAGAGACGTATCATTTGCTGGCATGTCAACAGACAGAAGAGTTTATAGATCACATTATACCCCAGTGGATATAACCAGAGAAAGAGGAATGAGAAGTCTTACTTGAGTTTCAAGCCCTCCCTTTTTGCAAGCCTCAGTGCCCTCATGTTCCACCATCAGGGTGGGAGTTACTGGTACAATAACAGTGATAAAAGCTGACATTTATTGAACACTTTCTATGGATTGGCCACTTAATAAGCATCAGGCATAGCATTGGGGTTTTTATTTAATCCTCACATCAGTCCTTTGAAGAAAGTATTTATCATTACCATTATTTATTATTATTACAGTAACTGCTACTACTACCTGGCCCCCATTTCACAGTTGAAGGAACTAAGGAAAACCCATGATCACACTGCTGTAGGTATTGAAGCTGGAATTCAATCCCAGGAAGTCTGACACCCAAAGTCCACATTCTAGTACCCAACACAATCATGAGTGCCTTACTAGTAAATTGGAAAAGGACATTTTCATGCCAATCATGCTGAGCTGATATCACCTACTTAAATTACCAGCCTCTGTTGTTAGTTTTTATCCTTTGATACCAACAGATCTTGAAGCAAAGTAGGTCAATTCATTCCAAATTCTGTTTTATTTTCTTTCTCCTTCCTCACACAATGGAACGATTTCTCCTTAGATGGCGAAGTTCAGGGTGCTCACAGTTTTGGGGCAGGAAGCTCTTACTGAAGCCATGAGGCCAGGTTCCTGTTTTCTAACTCCTCAATGAAAGTGTTAAAATGAAGGCACACAACCTTCCAGGTTGAAGGAAGCATACCTTATGAAGTCTCAGCTCTCTCTCTATTTTGACACCACAGAGAGTGGTACAACAGAAGGCTGACAGTGGTGTACTGGGGGCACTTTATAACCCCAATTATGCTTCTTGTCCTACACTCCTTCTTCTAGACTGAGACACACCAGGCAGAGTCTTGCTGGGACTGCTTGTCCTGACACTATTTCTTTCCTCTTCCTGTACCCTAACGATGAGCACAATGGTAGCAAGTTCTTTGACAAGGCCCTGCTAAGACATGGGTACCTTTTCCCTCCTTTTGAATTCAGGTGGGTTCTGTAACTGCTCTGACCAGTAGAGAATAAAGGTAATGTTTAGTTCATTTCTAGATATCAACCTTAAAACACTGAAAATACCATTTTCACTAAAAGCTAAGTGGGAGTTCATATACTCTGATGGAAATACCAGACAACAAGCCCTTGAGACTACACAGAAAAGACAGGGACCCATCTGAGTGTGCCACTGGACCAGACATGTGAGTACAGCTGTCTTATACCTTCCAGACCAGACCAGATTCCAGGCAAAGTCTACCAAGTAAATAATGATTAAAGCACATGAGAAAGAATAGCCTAAATTTCTGACCCACAAAATTGTGAGATCTAATTTAAAAAGGTAGTTTCAGGATAGTAGTTTGCACAACAATAAATATCTTGCCTGGGATGAATCGCTTCTGTTCTGTGACTCCTGGACTTCAGGTATGCATTCATTTGTGGAATGCTCTTGTCTAACCCAGCACAATGCATTTAAGCACAGGGCTGAGCATGCTGCCTCCTCCAAATAACTTTTAATTTGTGACTTGAGATCATTTCCACAAGACAATCACCTGTGTGCTGCCCTGCAGAGTGAGTCTTCCCAACTGATTACACATTGTTAATGAAGGGCGCCAAGAGATGGAGGGAGGAGAGTGAAAGGGAAGAGGAGGGGCAATGGATTTTTTAAAAAGAATTAAAATGTGTTGTGTCTATGTACCAGTTACCCACAATGAATGTAATCATAATGTACTATAAATATGCACTAATAAAAAAAAGTCAGAGAAAAAAACGCAAGGTTAATCTTTTGGTAGGTTAATATCTCACTGTTCATGGATCAGTTGGAACCCAAGTCTCAGCTAAGCACTGAACCCACATTTTGTTTTTCCTTTTAGTTTCCTCAGTCACTATATTATTTTCAACAGTTAAAAGGTTGAGAAGAAACACATAGAAAGGCCTGCTCTTGTGGGTAAGGAAACATGCTCTTTGTAGAAAGTTCTATAATTACGGTGAAAAACATAAAAGTAGGCCCTTTATTAGTTTCCAAACAAAATGTCTCTCCTCTTTAATTATATATGTTTTCAAGTGTATTTCAATTTAAATGACTGTGAGAAGACAGTGTGTTTTGGAAACACAATGCCCAGTTCTGGAAAGTTCAGTTTATGTGCCAGTCCATAATACATCTCATGAAAATGAGATAAATAAAAAACAACCAGAGAGAGAAGAAAGGGAGGCTTGAGATCACTGGTTTAACAGATGATACCCGGAGGTAGGTGTTCAGAGTCTGATTGCTGGATTTGCCATACTGGGTGTGTGCTTTGGCCAAGTGACTTCAACAACATTCGTTTACAAGAATAGACTGAATAGTCTTCAAGCTCCATGCAATGTGCTAAACACTTGAACTACAAAAACAACAGGTATAGACAGCCTTTCCTCATCATCTCTCTGTGCCTCATTTTCACACATAAATACCTATTCCACGTGGTCATTGTAAAGACCCAGGATGTTCTATTTACAGACCCCAGTCCAGAGGTAAATTGTTGCCCTGTTACAGATGGTGCTTGTATGAAAACCATGGATCTCCAGGGAAAGGAAAGCCAGAGGAGAGCAGATGTTATTCTCCACATTGGATACCTCATTTCCTGAGTCCACTTTTTACTCCAGCCTTGTTGCCCAAGCCAGCCTAGTCCAGGGGGAGCCTACCCAGGCCTGCCTTCATGGCACCTGAAGCCCACACCTTCCATTTAGGCCTCAGGAGACCACAGTGCAGATGCTCAGCCTTCTAACCCCAGGGAGTATGTCTTGACCAATGGGGAATGTGAACTAGAGGATAACAGCTCTCTCCCTTGTAGATCTTGGCTAAAGAGTTCTAAGGCTCACTCCTTACAGCTCCTTAGATGCATGAACCCAGAAGCCCACAACAGGGACAAACTCAGCCTGGCATGTTTGCATTGGCCTCTGCTTTCTCTATTTCGCTTTTCCCAGTCCTTCTTCCTCATGCCTGGGCAGAATCGTACACAAGGGTGTGAGCCCTTGTCTCCAACTTTGCTGTGGAAAGAACAAAGGCCAAAACTCTGCCACAGGATGGTAGGAAGTAGGAAGGACTATGTTATTGGAGGTGTATGTAAAATTGACCATACAATGAAATATTATGCAACTAGACTCTGGAGCCAGATGACCTTTTAAATCTTGGCCCTGTGACACACAACTGTGTGAAACTGGGGAAGTTATTTCATTTTGGGGGGCTTCAGTTTCCCTGTGTGTAAAATAGAGAAATCAATAGCATAGCGCCTACTTTATTGGACAGTTAAATATAGGTTAAGCTTTCAGAAAGATGGCTGGCACATAGTAATTAGTATGTAAAGGTTAGGTTTTATAATTTTTAATAATACATTGTAAAAAAATAAAAGGAAAATAGCTGGCTACCACCTATAGTTATATAGGGAGAAAAAAAAATATGCTTCACTGTATCAGGGTCTGGAGGACCACCCATCATTCTAGTCCTCTATAAGGAAGCTTCTACTTCCAGTAAAACAGAAAGAAGAAAAAAGTAGAGAGAGAAAATGAGGGAAGAAGGAAAGGAAAGAGGGAAGAAGGAGGGAGAGGATAAAAAGAAGGAAAAGAAACAAAACAGTCTCAAAAGTTTTACATAGCTGCTGCTGGCACAGTGTAAGCCTGGCAAACTCCCCACTGCCCTGAGGTGTCCTGCCAGGCCTCAAGACTTCTCTTCCCAACTGTCTGATCACCCCAGTTCTTTAAGAAACATGCAAGTTCATGTTGGTGATCTGCTTTTTCTTAATTGAGATGCAACTGTTAGTATAGTACATTTTGCTGACATTTATGTCACATTTCCTAGATACTAGATAAAAAATACTTTTAATTAGTTATAAATGAGAATGTATACACAACAATTCTGAAATGGTGTCTTCATCAAAGTTTGCTTCCAAGTATGATACATGTGACTCTAGTGCCAATTCTTATTAGCTGTGCAATGCAATGTGCTGACACCCACGACACATTTCCCCAAAGCCAGTCACAAAAATACTTCTAATTAGCCATAAATGAGAATGTACACACAACATTTCCAATAGCCACTCTCTTCCTATCGAAGTTCACATCAGAGAAGACTTAAACTGTTGCTACTGAGCTGCCTTGCTCCAGTTCCAACAACTCCTGTTTCTGAATGCTTAGAAAATTGACTCTTTAGATCTTGCTGGGTAAACAGATCTGAGGTAGATTAATTTCAACCCAAGCCCTGCATTTGATATACGTGTGCTCCTGAGCCCAACTAAAATGCATACCATAGCCATTTCAAAGGTAGTGATAAAATTACCTGTTAAATATTTTGGCTAGATTGCCTGTTTTCAGAGGATTGGGCTTTGTATTCTGCAGCTTCTGCATTTGCACATCGCAGTCAGGACCTTATTAAAAGACACCGTATCTGCCAAGCTGCATAAGAGCCATGACCCACAGCATGGCTCAGATACCCATCTGCACTGAGTGCCACACGGGGATGACTTCAAACTTCAGTGACCGCCGTCAAATCCTCAGACCTTTAACTTTCTTCAGGAATGCTGACTGTAAGGCTTTTAAGATGCTCACAAATCATAAAGTACCTCCCTTCATTCAAAGTGTGGGGTTTATAAAATCATGTTAGTTGTAATTCAGAAATTCTCCAAACATAGGGTGCTGAAGCATTATGGTCTGCTCTTAGATTTCTGTACCAGCTCTCATTCATTTTATAGCAGGCTTCGTCTTCGATTGCTCTGTGTGACTAGAACTCTTTCCAAGTCATAAGGCCATGATTTGTGCGTGGGACATCGAAATGAAAGAGAGGCTTTATGGTAAGGGAGGGAAAATATTCTGTTAAACTTTGCTTACTTTCACTACCTCTAAAAACTCATTAAATGGGATTCTGTCTTTCACTTGCTAAAGTGTTTAAAACCTTTTTTAATGAAAAATTCTAATCCTATATAATCACACCATAAGTACTTTCTTTCTGTTCAAAGACGAAACAGTGTTAAATTTTAATGCATACCTCTGGCAGGCTATAATAAAAGTGTTCAGTCAGTTTTAAATCCGATTAGTGTAACTGTTACAGATTAAAGAAAAGTCCCAAGTGATTGGACCAAGTTCCCAACTCAAGGGACCTAACTTAGGGACTTGTTCATACCAGACTCAAAGAGAACATCAAGGCTCTTGAATTCTGTTCACCTGAAATTTGTTCAGACATTAATAAAAGCAAGACTTTATGCCAGGTATTGCAGGGTGGTAAAGACAAGCCTGCGAATACAGGGATAGATGAGGTGGAATGCAGCCCAGTGTATAGCATGCAAATGCTGGAGAATTCAGAAAGGACAGACGCATCCCAGAAAGAGAATTATGAATACTTTCTGGAGGATTTGCGTGCTAACAGAAGCCTTAAAGGACAGACAGAACTCCACAGATGAGGAGACAAAGGCATAACTGCTAGCATGGAAAAGCTTACTATGTTTTTTTCAGAATTAGGATTAGCGATTGTAAACCTTGCCTAATGTCAAATAACTAGCAAGAATGGTACTCAGAAGAAAAATATGGGTGAAGCTTTCAGTATTTAGACCTAAGAGTTCCTTGAATCATGATTTCCTCTCAGTTGTCACTCAGACCCAGCCTATTCTAAAATACTTCCTTGCACACCTAAGTTAGAAATGAATTTTCTGATTCCTGAATTCACAGCATTTTTACTGTCATTGGAGTGCTACTAATTGCACTCTGCCTTAGGTTATTTCTCATGCAAATGTTTACCTCAGTGCTTCTTAATTGGTAGGTCAGCTATGTAGAACAGGAATATAAAAAGACTTGCATATACATATTTAAATATTTATATTGATGAGATTGCCCTCCCG
This sequence comes from Dasyprocta punctata, assembly GCA_004363535.1. NCBI lineage: Eukaryota > Metazoa > Chordata > Mammalia > Rodentia > Dasyproctidae > Dasyprocta > Dasyprocta punctata. The sequence continues at coordinate 110,534 of RJWM01001976.1, read as the reverse complement.
CCCACCTCACTTTGCCTTCCTTCATAACCTAATACATGTAGAGGGGAGGATAGATATCTAAATTCTAAATGCCAGAATGTATGAAGACATCAGCAATGAGGACTTACAAATATTCCCTCAGCAATTCTAATTCCTACCCCACCGTAGGTGAGGGCCATTAAGCATGCATACTCAAAATCAGGTGATTCAATATTAGGTCGCAATTCTGCCACTTACTCTATAGATGATTCTACACAGCTTACCATCTCTGAGACCAAGTTTGTCATGTACAAATTGGAAATCATCATGTCTGCTTTAACTACACTCTACGATTATTGTGAGGATCAAATGAACAAATCTGTAAAGTCCTCTGTAATGGTAGGGCATTAACATATCTTGATTTCAAAGCAGGAGAATGCATTTTGCTTTGATATGCATATCCTCACTGACTGCCTGTAGTATAGATTTAATAACAGGTGTTGGTGCACAGACAGATCACTTAAAACCTTGAGGAAAAATCAGCAATCCAACCATGATGTCAAAAAAAGTACTGCAATATCCTCCACTGAAGACAACACATGCCTCCATCCCCTGCCTGGAAGCATTTAAAAAGCAGCACCTGTTCACCAGTCATGACCATGCGTGACTTTGTAGGCCTGGAAATGAGAAACTTTGGGCTCTAGATGGTCATTATTTCCAACTTTCTTCTCTCATCTTCATTTTCTATCTCCAAACCAACATGCTCACCTCTGCCTCTTAAATACCAAGAAGATGCAATTTAGGCCCAAGCAGGCCTTTGGTCAATTAAGTATTACTCAAGAGCAAAGCATACTTTTAACTTTTTCAAAACATATCCTAATGCATGATAAGAAAAACATTTAATTTCCTCATTAAAAAAGAACCAGAAAAGGGAAATGAAAGCAAAATGTGAACTCCCACAAGAAGAGAAATGACTCAAAAAATAAAAATAAAAACAAGTATTCATGAATACAGAAAGAAATTAAAACAAACCTGCAGGCCCTCAGAAATACAGCAATCAGGCAGCTTCATGCATGCATCCTACATTTGATTTTTATTTTGCATGAAGTATTTTTGTATCTGCTTTGCCTAAATTTGGCCTCTTACCAAAGCCTAATGACTCTACTTTATGTTAAGCTTTTTGAAGGATCTAAACTTAAAACTAGAAAAAAACCTGTTAATTTATCTTGCAGGAAAAGGTGTTATAATTTGAATGAAAAGCAGTAAGTAGATAAAAAGGAGCTGGCACAAAGCTTGGGCAATCAGTAACATTTTTTTTCTACCTGCAGGCTGAGAAATTATCTCCAGTGTTGTCTGATGTTATTACCACTGCCTATTTTCACTTGTGCATTAGGTTCAAGCATAATTGTGTGAAGATTTGAATGTTCTCTGTAGATTTACTATTTTAATAAGCTCATAATGTTAAAACACTATATGTGTTGACAGTCATACTTACACTGTATTAAGCAAACAAATCAAATCATTTTCTTTAAAATGCTAAGTAGCCTAATTTGACCTTTCCACATACCCTGGTCAGTTCTGAAATATACCAATATAGTAGTCTTCTTTATGACTTCCTGTCTTTTTTTCCCATTTGTCAATATGGATCTCACAGACTATGTGACCTTATGATCCCAGATGCTGCTCCTGTTCCACAGAAGGGCACAGGATGGAAAGGGGAAACTATGAACTATACTCACAATTGTTCAAGGTAACCAAAAATATGCTGGGTACCAGATAGCAGATGTGGTATCTAATTCAGAAATCTGGTTTTGTTTTGTTTTGTTTTGTTTTGTTTTGTTTTGTTTTTGCGGCACCGGGGATTGAACTCACAGCCGCGCACCTGCCAGACAGGCACTTAAGCTGCTGAGCCAAACTCCCGGCCCTGGTTTTTTGAGGCAGGGTCGCACTATGCAGCTGAGGCCGGCCTTGCGCTCGCGTTGTAGCCCAGGCCGGCCTCGAACTCACAACGCTCCGCCTACCTCAGCCTCCCGAGTGCTGGGATTAAAGGCGTGCGCCACCACGCCCGGCTAGAAATCTGGTTTTGAAGTACAATCCAGGACCGAGTAAGCTATGGCTGTATTAAAATCGCAGGAGACACTGAATCCATTCACAAGCCTGAGAGAGAACTCTGGGCATGGGTAATTCCAACTTCAGCGGTGCTGGAGGCTGACCTTGAGTTCATAATGGAAACAGAGAGGATGCTGTGTCTAATCTCTGCAGGTCCTTTCAGTCCTCTCCTTTATTTTACAAACTAATAGCATCTTTTAAAATGTGAGTCCATTATAAGCATAAATTTTGGGAAACACACGCAAGCATGAAGAAATCTATGGTTCTATCTCAGAAATAATCCTCATTACAGATTTTAGATCTAACTCCACGTTTCTTCTGTGAATGTTTTAATAGGTTAATGTGGCATATATTGATTTTTAAGTTGATTCTTTTTTCACTTAATGACTTGTTGACATTTTTCATGTGGTTAAACCTTGACCAAATCTAGTAATACTTTAATAACTATAGTAATCCACTAAAGAATATTATGCAGCCTGTCACTGGACATTTGGGCACTTCCACAACCTAATTATGAAGGGATGAGTTGATACTGCAATAAATTCTTTTTGAATACCCAACTCTGTCCACTCTCTTATTTCTCACAGGACACTTTGCAGGTCTGGTAGTCTCTAATTCTTGTGAATTTACAGTCTCATGGACATTCCCATTGACTCCTATTTAATTTTAAAGATGCATTACACATACAAATGCACATGCCACTCTTACCTCAAAATAAAGCCTATTAAAATAATTGCATCTATATTAATTAACACTTTTCTTCCATAACTCTATAGTAACATTATATATGTATATGTGTGTGTTTCTAAAATATCAATCTTAAATATGTGAGAAATAAGCACACTTCAGAAGCACTGTACAATTCCATCAACCTAATTCAAAGACAGTTCTTATTTATTTGTTGGCTCATTTGGCAAAGTTACTGAACAGCTCTTGTATAAATGCAATTTGCCACATGCCAGACAGAAATAGTTCAGCACCTACGCTGGGTATGTCTTCAAAGACAGACACAAGAAAATGCTTATATATTTTTCCTAGGTTTTTCTCAAATATCAGAATTTATATTATATAAAGATGGTGTTTTTCCTGTTGAGATGGTATGGCTTGTTGACCAACTAATTGTTATTAAAAAATTCTCAAGAATGTGTCTTAGCCAGGCGTGGTGGCGCACGCCTTTAATCCCAGCAGTCGGGAGGCTGAGGTAGGTGGAGCGTTGTGAGTTCGAGGCCGGCTTGGGCTACAATGTGAGCGCAAGACCGACCTGAGCTACACAGTATGACCCCTGCCTCAAAAAACCAGGGCTGGGAGTTTGGCTCAGCGGCTTACATGCCTGTCAGGCAGGCGCAAGGTTGTGAGCTCGATTCCCGGTGCCACAAAAAAAAAAAAAAAAGAAGAAGAAGAAGAATGTGTCTCGACACCTGAAGCAAATGTACCAGGCTAGACCAAATCTCCAGAGATTTCTGCAGTGCTATAGTTCTATGACCCTTAGATACCAACTATGCAAGAGGCTCATGATGATAAATGAGATGGGAAAATGAACTAGATTTATTAATAATCCTTAGGGGTCCCATCACCTCTCTCATGAAGTTTTAGAACCTGTCCATCAAGAGTCTTCGAGTACCTCCTCTGTGTGTCATCGTGAATCCTTTATTCCTTTATCCCATCAATTCATGTTGTCTCTGTCTATTTTTACTAAGTTCCTCACTGCTTTAGCTCTAAACTTAATCCCATCTCCCAGCTTTCAAATATTCCTCCAAACTCCCATCAGACTAAACAATCACCTTCTCCTACCAAGCACTTCAAAGAACATGCAAAGCTGGCCTTGAAAATCTTCCCCAACCAGTTGGAAGGAAAACAGCTTTCCAAAGAGTTCCATCTCAACAGCATGCCATTCCCCATGGAAAGTGTATTTGGATATAGATAGTGTCGTTACATATGTATGAGAATATGTTTTGCTTATTCACCTGCCTTTTTTCAGCCTGATTGTGAGGCCCTAAAGACTGAGAACATGTTTTCTCTCTGTTCTATAATGATCCCACCCCCGCAGAGTCATAATGCTGCTAAGTGTTGGTCCCACCTTTCTTCAAGGCAGCTACTGGTAATTATGACATTTTTACTAGTTGAGTCTAACGGAGAATATGGACTTTTTAAATTGAGAAGTGATAGTATAAGCTTCCTAGTCTATCATGCTATTTTTTAAAGCTCATATTTCGCATTTACTATATGCTACACACTGTGTTAAATTCTTTAGGTGAATTATCTCATGTGATCGTCACAAAATGCGAAAGATAGGAACTTTAATGCCACTTTTGTGTATGTCAAAATGTTCACTATGCCTTTACAACAAAGGGTATACACATGACTAGATGATGATTGCTCAGCCAAGATCAGGACTAGAGTAAGACTGGAGAAAAACTTGATCTAAGGAGGTACTCACTCTGAGGAATGTGTAGGTGCCCCATTAAATTTTTTCACTCTAAGTTCCTCTCTTATCTCTCCCCAGTCTATTCCTAGCCCAAACCTTAGTGGTACCAGGTACAGGTCTAAATATATTTACATAATTAATAATCTTAACAATTCCATGAAACAGGCAATACTGTATCCTCTTTTACAAATGAAGAAATAGAGATTAAGTAATAACCCTAAAATGCCATACTTAGTAGCAGGGATGGGATTTAAAGCACGCCATCCAGATCCCGAAGTAGACACATAACTGAATTAACACAACACCAAGCCCAGAACTTGAAATTTCTGATTTTCAATCCAGGGCAATTCCCCTCCCACAATTGTGAGTATCAAGTTTTCTTTGGTGAATTAACAAACCAAATAAGAAGATGATTGATTTTTCTCCAGAAATGCAGATAATAATTTTTTAAAGCAGGTAACAAGAGACATTTCAATCAAACACTAATTTCTAACTTTAATAGATGGTTTTTCTACAAATTATTTAATCTCAAGCCTTAGTGTGTGGAATATAAAAGAGTTGATCTTGTAGAAGTCGAGCACAGAATGGTAGTGACCAGAGATAGGGAAGAATAGAGGAGAGGGGGAATGGAAAGGAGTTGATTAATGTGTACCGAGCTACGGTTAGATAGGAGTAAGCATCCTTGGTGCGCAACAGCATAGAACAGTGACTACAGATAACCTTCATGTGCTGCATGTCACAAAAAGCTAGAAGAAATCATTTTGAATGCTTCATTGTAAAGGAATTATACATGTTTGAGGAGATACATCTGTTTAACCTGACTTAAACAGTACATAATATATCCATATATCAAAACATAATATAGTAACCTATTAGTATGTACAGTTTTTATATTTTCACATACCAGTTAAAAATAAAACATAATTATCTCCACTTGGGGCAAAGTCAACTTTTCAAATCATCAAGAAAAAAAGACACCTAAGAATTATCAGTATAATTATATGCTACCATATTGTTCACTTTGTACTGAAAGCCACTGACCTAACCTCCCACTCCAATATTCTCCTGGCCGACTTCGTAGGTGACTTTTCTGGTCCTCACAGTATTTAGCAGATCCCACACCCAAAGCCATAGAAATTGTCTTTAGAAGAAATCTAATACTTCACAGAACATTAAATTGCTGTTATATATTCCAAGCAACATTTTTGCTCTGCGGTAAAACTTTCTACTCTTTGTAGGAAAACCTTTTCTTTATCTTTACAATAGCATGGTAATGTCCACATTGCAGGAATTTTTTGGATGAAGCTTATAACAACAAAATCAGGGAATAACAATTTTCTTTTATTTTTACATCCAGCAAAACCGATTTATTTCAAATATAAAAAGTATAAACTCAAAGATTATTAGCCCCTTTTATTAGTTAGCCCCTTTCTTTTTTTTCTGATTTATTTTTTATTGGCACATTGTAGATATACATAATGATAACATTCATCATAGGTAATTTGTACTTGTACATGATATATCTTGCTTCTTCTTTTCTTTCCATTCCCCTCCCTTCAATTCCCTTTTCCCCTCCTTATTTACAAGGCGTTGCCACCTTTTTCCTTCTATTCTCTATTTTTTCTTCTTTCCTGTCCTTCCTTTTCCCTTCCCACCTCCCTTGTTCCCCTTCTCATTTGAACATCTTCTTCTCATTTCCCAATATCTATTTTACATTTTGGTCTTTATTTGCAGTTTTGGTTTTTCACACCAGAGAAACAGTGTGGTATTAAAAACATGTCCAATTTGTTTCACTTAAGAGTATGCTCTTGAGGTGCATCCACTGAGCTAGAAATGTCTCAAATTTGTCCTTTTTATGGCAGAGTAGTACTCCATTGTATAAAAAAAGCACAACTTCTTTATCCATTCCTCAACTGATGGGCATTTGGAATGTTCCCAAGATTTATCTATTACATACTATGTCACTATAAACATAGGTGTGCATATTTGGCTGTGGTATGATGCTTTTAATTCTTTCAGGAAGTTACCAAGAAGGAGGATCAAACAGAATACTCGTTTTAATATTTTGAGGAATCTCCACACTGATATTCACAGTTATTGCACATGCTTACACTCCCACCAACAGTGGAGAAGGGTTCCTTTTTCCCCACACTGCTGCCAGGATTTATTACTGGTTTATTTCTTGATAATAGCCGTTCTTTCTAGAGTGAGAAGGAATCTCAGTGCTGTTTTAATTTGAATCTCTCTCACATGACCAGAGATGTTGAACATTTTTTCATATATTTATTTATCATTTCTATTTCTTCATCTGAGACGTGTCTCTTCATTTCAAATGCCCATCATGGATTGGGTCTTTAACTTTGGGACATTTGAATCTTCTTTGAGTTCTCTACATATTCTAGATATTAATCCTTTGTCTGAGGAACAACTGGTAAAAACTTTTTTCCACACTGTAGGTTGTCTCTTCACTCTCTTGATTGTTTCTTTTGCTGTGCCAAAGCTTTTTAATAAGGTGAGATCCCAGTTGTTGATTTTTTGTGGTATTTCCTGTGCATTGGGATTCTGTTCATAAAATCTTTACCTACACCAATGTCTTCAAGAGTTCTAACTATTCTGCATTCCAGCAGATTTAGTGCTTCCATTTTAACATTCAGGTCTCTGATTCATTTTAATTTTGTTTTAGTGCATGTGATAGACATAGGTCTAGTTTTAATCTTTGGCATGTAGAAATCTAGTTTTTCCAGCACCATTTATTAAAGAGGTTAACTTTGTTCCAGTAAAGGTGTTTTGTTCCTTTGTCAAAGATAAGATGGCTGAGTGTGTTTGGAGTTGTTTCTGCATCTTCCAATCTATTCCATTGATCATTGGGCCTTTTTTTTTCCTAATACCATACTGTTTTTATCACAGTAGCTTTGTATTTTAATTTCAAATAAAGGAATGCCTTACCTTTGTTGTCCAGAATTGCTTTTTCTATTCTATGCCTTTTCTGGTTCCAAATAAATTTCAGAATTGTTTTCTCTAATTCTGTGAGATATGTTATTGTTATCTTAACTGGGATTGCATTAAATCTGTATAACAATTTTGGATTCCCATTTTCATTATGTTGGTTCTTCCCATCCAAGAACAAGGGATGTCTTTCCATTTTCTGATATCCTCTTTGATCTCCTTTTACAGTGTACTAGTTTTCAGTGTAGAGGTCTTTTACTTCCTTCCTTAGATTGATTTCTAAGTATTTCATTTTTTTGGATGCTATTTTGAAAGCTGTGGTTTCTCTAATTTCTCTCTCAGCAAGTTCATTATTCATGTACAGAAAAGCTATTAATTTTTGAGTGTTGACTCTATCTGTCTATACACTACTGACTTTGGTTATTAAATCTAGAAGTCTTTTGGTGGGGTTTTTGGGATCTTCTATCTGGAGTATCATGGCATCCACAAATAATGATAATTTATCTTCTTCCTTTCCTATCATAATTCCTTTTATTTCTCTCTCTTGTATAATTGCTCTGGCTAATGTTTCCAAAACTATATTGAATAGAATTTCAGAGTGAAAGCTTTCAGTTTTTGTACACTTAGTATGATGCTGGCTGTTGGTTTGTGATTTTTATCAGATTGAGATAAAGACCCTGTATTCCAGTTTTCTGTAGGATTTTTATAATGAATGGATTTAGGACTTTGTCAAAAGCTTTTTCAGCCTCTATTGAGATGGTCATACAGTTTTTGTCCTTGGCCCTGTTAATACAGTGTATCACATTTATTGATTTGCGTATGTTGAACCATTCCTGCTTCTCTGGCGTGAATTCTACTTGGTAATGGTTTATAATCTTGAAGATTTGCTGGATTCTGTTTGCCAGTATCATATTGAGGATTTTAGTGTCTATGTTCATTAAGGAGATTAGCCTATAGTTCTCTTTTTTTGGTTGGGTTCTTCTCTGGTTTCAGGATTTTGGTATCAGGGTAATGCTTGCTTCGGGAATGAATTTTGGAATATTGCTTTCCTTTCAATTTTATTAAAGAGCTTGAGAAGTAATGGCAGTAGGTCTTGTCTAAATTTCTTGAAGAATTCAACAATGAATCCTTAAGGGGCTGGGCTTTTCTTTGTTGGTAGGTTTTCAATCACACCTTCAATTTCATTGACAGATACTGAGTTATTTAGAATTTTTATATCTTCTCGATTCAGCTTTGGTAATTCATATATATCTAGGAATCTGTTGATTTCTTCTTGTGTTTTACATCTCATTAGAATACAGGTTCTCAAAGTAGGTATTGATGATTTTCTGGGTTTCTACAGGACTGGCTGTGATTTCATCCTTTTCATGCCTATTTGGATAGATTTGAGTCCACCCTCCCTTTTTTTGATAAAGTTGGCTAAGGGTTTGTCAATTTTATTTAACCTTTCAAATAACCAACTTTTCATTGAGTCTTTGTATTGTTTTCTTTATCTCAATTGCATTAATTTCTGCTCCAATCTTTTTAATTTCCACCTTCTTGCTGAAGAAAGAAAAAGTCTACCTCTTTCATTACCAGATATACTGGCTTATTTTTTAAATTCTCAATCTTTGACTCCCCAAGATGAATATGATTGGCTACATAATCTTTGCCAGCCAGGCCAAAGTCCAAGGTCCCTAGCTGTCTATGGATCAACTTCCCTGAAATAAGGGTTCCCTTAAAGAGAATTTGGCAGTGTAAAACAACTTCATACCAAATGATACAAATATGGGTAAGTTATGTACATTCAGATAGAATGAGTAATGTTTTTTAAAATTATGCTATATTACCTCTGAAACAAATTGGGAGTAGAGAAATTATGCAAATGAATTAGGAATAAGTAAGTTTTAAAAAACTCTTCAGTGAGTATTAGCCTGTAAACAAAAACTTAAAAAATTTTTTTCAAGTGGAGAAAGCGTTGAAGAGGACTTTAAAGCAACTGCTATGGATGGGTTCCATAGATATGAGCTTGTGAAACTGACTTTGTCATAAAATTGTTTAATGTAATTGCTGCTTCAGCATCTATTTTTAGGCCTGCCATAAGCTGTCTGAAACATGATCATACCTGGCAACCTTCGACCTAGTTAAAACTTACCTTAAGTGTGTCCTCTATCTGTGCCTCATGTTGCTAATTCAAAAATCAATACACCCACAGCTGCTGGCTGTGTGACAAAACTTCGTAACTACCATGAGAGTCTTGAAGGTAAATTCCCCCTTTGCACAGGTCTGCTTTAAACTAGCTGACTCACAACAGCTAAGGGATAGCCTGAGGGCCAATACAGACCTAACCTCTAGGTACCCCAATCCAGCTGCTTGAGCTCCAACTTCCTGTCGGCCTGCCACCAGCACTCCTGGCTCTCATGGACATGTAATAGATTTCTTCTGTTTCATGTATTTTTGTTTCACCTCCTCATTGTATCTCACCTGACTGGGACACCTCAAACTCCCCACCTTGAAAGCACACACACACACACTCACACACACACGTCAGGATTCTCTTACGCAGTAACAGTCTTTGGCTTATTGTCACTCAAGTCCAGAGACTTCAAAGATCAAATCAGAAAGAAACTATAACAATAGAAATCACAACAGAAAATCCTAATGATTTGTTTAAGAAGTTTATGGACACACCTGACAAAACTTCACAGTTAAATTGATCCTTTGAGACATCTGCCTAAGATTTTTGTTTGTATGGATTTATGTGTGTTTCATTTCTTCTTAGAGTAACAGTTTCTAAAGATTTGATTCTTTGTTATTTAAGATTAGCTTGACATAGCACCACATATCAATCCAGGCAATAAATAAACAGAATACTGCTAGGCATAGTAGGGCCTGTCTATAATCCCAGCACTCGGGAGGCTGAGGCAGGAAGATGGACATGAGTTTGAGGCCAGCCTGGCTACTTAGCAAGACCCTGCCTCAAAAAATCTAAATAAATAAATCTAAAAAATAAATAAATAAAATACTATAAAATGTTTGGAAATATATAAATCTTTTTATATCCTTATACTTTAATTCATTTCACTGTTATGGAAGGTAAATACCATGACCCTGGGTAGTGAAATGGAACAAAAATGGAGCAATTAGGCCTTTTTTGAAGTATGTTTCTGTGTGGACTCAGGGAATCACTTATGTGCTTTACCACATTCATGATGAAACCATGATTTGTATACCTCACTGCTGGGTGACTCAAACTACCCATAATAGATGCATGAGTGTTCCATAGGGTGACTTTTTTTATTAGTAAAAAGATCAATAAAAGTTATTAGATCTGTTTTCACTATCATTTTGCAAATTTTCATGAGGATTAGCCAAATATGTAAGGAATATAAACTTTCAGCACTGAATATATGATAACTTTTGATATTTTACCATACATATTTTTGGAACAGAAGTATCATGGTGTAGAAACTATGACAAACGTATTTACTATGCACAAATCTAATGTAAAATGTGACCACCATAGACGAATCAAATATAGAAAGAGTTGTGTATTAGTCAGAACAGGCTAAATAGTGCAGAAATCACAAATTTAGCCTGATTTTGAAAGTTTAACCCAACAAAGGTCTGTTTCTCACCCACAGTACAAATTTGAAGCTAGCTAACTGGGGTTCTGCTAAAACTACTCAGGGACTGGAACTGATAGAGGTGCTACTTTCCAACAACTGCTTCTCTAGAATGTACATTATCATCACCAGCAAAGTGAGAGGGTACTAGAGGGCCTCACATGGGTAAGTATATATTGGTACTGGAAATGATACATGTCACTTCCACCCACAAGTAACTAGAAAAACTAACCATAGTCCTTTTTAATGTCAAAGCTTTAGAGGGATTGTCTCATACACTTGGAAGGAAAGGTAAATGAGATATAATGAGCACAATAAGACTACCATGAGAGATGTCCCTTCATCTAGAGGGCAATCAGAAAGCTCTTAAATTTTGCAAACAACTGAATGGTTATTTTCCCAAGTTGGTTGGTTTCTCATTGTTGAAGAAACAACCCATAGAACTGTATTTATCATTCTGATTTTTTAAACGCATTTTATTCTTATGCTGACTTAGCATTAGCCGATCTGGTCAATCTGGGTGTGGGAAAAACCATTACATGTAATTAGTGCTAGTGTTATCCTTAGCATCTGAAAATAAAAGAAGCTGTCAGCCAGAAAGGAACTTTGCACAATCAAGTGTTAAATGAAATAGTACAGGCAAAATAAGGTAATGCTCTTTTGCTGTCTAGCACCACATAAGATGCTAACTGAAAAAATAAATAAAAACACTCAACGTGCATTTAGCTTTCATAATTTACCTTCTGCAAGGTTGATTTAGAGTATGCCACATTATTTAGGCTGTAAAAAGGGGCTGCTTTACACTACCTGCCATGTACAATTATAATAATCTGTCAGACAAATATAATTACAGAGTGTGATGTCTGTTTGAGTATGAAAGCTTTGATTGTGTGGTATTGTCTGCTTTACACTGTGGCACAGCATAAACAATTGTACTCTGTGGCAACTCTCAGCTAGTACTAATGCTCAGAGTCAGGAACGCCCCGTCAAACAGCACAGATGGTTAGGTGTAAGTTTGAGGTTGTTGGCTTTGTTTCTTCCCTCTCCCCCTCTTGCAGCCAGGGCATTTTCAAGCATAAACTTGACCACAATCAGCCTTTTGCAACACAATGTGGTGGGTTTTTAAGACATTGTTAATAAATCATAAATGTGAATGGAAACTAATGCAGGGTATGGTCAATTAACAAGTATGAACAATTTTAATGATGAAAAATACGTTGAGAGAGGATTGCATGGATCACTTTAATGATTAAAAATAATTAGGTGATGCTCCATGGGATTAAAAGATAATGTTGTTATTTTATAGAGTAAGTTGTGATTATAATTTGTTATTAGCCTCTCACACCAGCTGACAAAATAGAAAAAGTAACCATCATTAGAGTTTTTCATAATAATATTTAGTAGAAGAAATTCCAGATATGTTTGATTTCTAAATTAATGATCTCCTCTCTGTTGCATTTATATATACTAAATTGGATCAGGCTATTTTAAAATTTAGGTTTCAGTTGATATTCTCATCACTGTAGCCTTCATACCCTGAGATTATGCTGTGAGATTCTCTATAGGAGACACCTTTTACTTTTTAAAATGAGTCTTTTATGCAAGATTTAAAAATACTCATTTACCAAGTTCTGCTTTGTTGTAACTCATGCAATAGGGAAATTTGGAATTGTAATGCAAAACACTTCCCTTAAATTTCTATTTGGCCCAAAGTAAACAGTGTGGAATTGGAATCTTGTTTTCTTTTAAATTATAAATATATAACATTCTGGTGAAATACGAACCAGCTTACATCAAACAACTATGTACTAACAACAGAGGTGTCTTTCATTTTCATACGTTCTGGACAAATGGGAAAGGAATGCCAGAGATTAATTCTTACGCTGCTGAGATCTTTATGCCAGAGATATGGAGGAATTTTCTGGATAAATCCATCAATGAGAGAGAGTTTTATTTTCATAATGCTTCAGATTTGAGTCTTCCAGCAGGTGTCTTCCTCCCTTCCTGTGCCCTCACAACCACACTTTCTATCTATTCCCTCCATCCATATCCCATCCTTTCCAAACTCCCAACTTCCATGTGAAGACTCGGCTCCAGGAGAAAAAAATATATAATCTCTGTTAAACCAATCTTCAAATTCTATTCAACTAGCAAGTGATTGCTTTTGCCTGGAGCACACTCCCTAAATGAAGCGAATCTCTGCATTATTTCCAAGGCGGAAGAGACAGAGACGCCCTTTGCTGCTGGTTATAAGTGTGGAAACATGACATGCAGAGAACTGAGGGCATTTATCAGGATCATGAGGAAAGCTCATCCTGGGATAGAGTCAACATTAGAAAAGGCATAGCAAAGACTGAAAGAAACTGAAAACCTTGCTTAAAGCCACTGTTGTCTTTGGACTTTAAATTTACATAAAAAAAGAAGTAATTTCCTTGTTTGTTGTTTTTAATGTCAAATTGGATAGGATTTTTTGTTCCTTGCAAAAGTGCATCTTGACACAATTGTGAATATTACCATTAATGGACAATTTAAACACACCCAATGTACTTCAAAAATATCAGCATAGCCTAAGGTATAAAATATGCACCAGTTCCACCAATGAGAAATGATGAACACTCCTACTCCCAGTTTCCTCTGTAAAGAATGAGTATCCTGAAAAACTTACAGATTCTAGGTATTATGTAGAAAATGTACAAGCTGAGAAGGAGACATGTAGGTATGCCAAAAGGCTAGAAAAGTTCTCAAAATCTGCTATGTCAAAGAATTTCAGAGTCCACTTGAAAGGCTTCCACTAGACAAATATATGTCAATATGAGCACAAAAATATAATTTATGTACATTAAAATTAATCAAAATTGAAAGTCCACACATTTATAATTGTATTAGAGAAAACAAAACTCGTTGATCTTAAGAACATTAGGAGACCACCTGAATAGAATATATCAAGCATTTAAATGCAATTCTGGTATGAATTACCCCCCAGATAGAATTAATAATTGTGAAGAAAAAGTGTTTCCTCTATAGATGTGCCAGCAAAGAAATCAAGAAAATCCAATTTTGTAAACGAAATAATACTTTAGCCAATAAACATCAGTGTTTGCTATCATTCCCAACAACGGAGACAACCAAAAACACTATGTGCTTCTTACTATGAGAATATCGTATCACATTTGAAGTGTTCTTGCCAGATAATCAAACCTGAATCTAAATCTACCTACTTTTTTCCAGAGGATGCAATCAACAAAATCCAAAGTGTAAGAAACTCTGTGGAGCAAATGACCCAATTTTATCAACAAATAAATTCAAGAATAAAAGAAAACAGTGTAGGAAGGATTTATAGATTAAGAGATTTCTAAAAGACATAAGAACCAAGTATAATCTAGTGACCTTGTTGATGTTCTGATTTAAACCATTTTAAAAAATCAGATGATCAAAAAACTGTAGATGTTGCCTGAATATTTGATGATATTAAGGAATTATTAATTTTATAGGCATAATAATGGTATTATGATTATGTCTTTTGAAATATTCTTAATCTTTTATAGGCTCATAAAAAAGTAGCTATGAATACAAACACATGATATCTTGGATTTGCTTCAAAATAATATGGCAGCAGTATGGGAGAGGAAAAGATTAAATAAGACTGACCACGTGCTCATTGTGGAAGCAAAATGATGGATACATATGAAGATTCATTAGATTATGCATTGTACTGTTGTGTAATCTTTAAGATCTTGGAGTGGCAAATGTTAAAAATTATAAAGTACAGCATTCTGTTGTCATTCAAATATACACACATTTCAGTCTTCCCTGCTTTTCATAAACTATCATCCTGTAATTGTGGTCTAATTTGTTCATGTTCGAATCCACCTATGTGCCTAGCACTGTCACTGACATCTGCACACCTTTTTCCCAGTGAGCACTATCCACACGTGCACATTTAGATCCACAGAGGTAGCACAGCAAATCCATCGCTCTCCCAGCCCACACATGCAGGCTTCATTTTTACGCACAGTTTTCTTCTATTCATCCCCTGACATCTCTGAGCTACATCCACAGCACAGTTCATTCCCATTTTCGTATCATTGCTCAGAAAGGACCGTGCTTCCTAACTTAGGCAGACACACACATAAACAAAGCTAGGTTGAAGAGTTCCCTTTCCGTGGGCCTCTATATATAATCTGGCTCAGTTTAAACCTCTTAAGTAAAATGCTTTCTTGGAAATAAAATCTGCTTTCTATGCTCCATTTTATTTCAAACTCAATACAAAGCAATGGTCCCCAAAGGAAACTTATGCTGGAGTTGGGTTCACACAATTTCCCTGAAATGTAATATGAGATTTAAGCACAGATGATATGACTGGTTAATAAATGTCACCATTGAGCGGCTTTGTTCACCTAATAATATCATTCAGATCATTATAAACAAATTGAAGGGGTTCTTATGTGAAACAAACACGGCAGGACTTATTCCTGCGTAACACAAGACCTAGGCAGGACAGCCAATCCTAACGGCCTGCGAGAAGGGGCAAGGCCAGCATACAGCTTTGTGGTATCCTGGGAGGGTTTTCTTTCCAAATATAAAATTCATGCCATGCTCACAGGCAGAACCTTAGAATACTCATAATGATCTAATGACAGCATTACCATGGAAGGCTGCTACTAATACCTTGAACTGCTGCCGTTCTATACAGATCCAGGGATATGATTTCAAAGCTCATGTGGGATGAAGACTGCCCCAACTGAAAGCAATCCTCCTGAGTGAAAAGGAGAAGGAAGAAAAGGAAAGGGCAGAATGCAACTGAAGCCCACAATTTGGGATCTCTAGGATGGGGAGATCAGAGTTGGCTCTTTGATTGTAGGGTTTCTTTTATTATTGTTGTAGTTTGGGAAGGGAGTGGTATTTTATGGCAAAGAAACAGAAAATGTCTCTAAATTAGAAGGCACTGCCTGCCTCTGACTTTCTGAATTACTTCTAACTTAAAGATTATAATGTGTTTATTTTTCTTTCTCAAGAAGACAGCGCATAGCAATTGCTTCCATCGCCCTCAAGTTCTCCTCCCTCTGCTGTCAAGGGACAAGAGCTCACTGATGACAGCTCCCTTGTGCTCAATCTTATTTCAACACTGATGACAAAAGGGTAGGGAAAGAAAATAAATAGCATATTAACTGCAAGAGAGTTGAGAGCCCCTGTAAGTCTGACCAAATAAACATCCAAGGCCTATTGGACCTGTCACTCGACATTTAGATGGAAGTGGCTGTTGTATTTCTAGAAATCAAAGGAAACATCAGAGTCTTTGCAAACAAGGAAACTGCATAACATTTCAAATACCAGTAACCACCTGAATTTACATTCACTGTTTCAAAGCTAACTCTATAATTTTTTTTGAGAGAGGTTCTGACATGGCTAACATTCCTGTTTAAAAAAAAAAATATATATATATATATGTATATATATGTATATATTAAATGATTGAAATTTCCTTTCATTCTTTCAGTAATTTGCAGTTGGAATTCATAGTTTCAGCAGTCTTTCTCACATATAATGCCAAATTTGGTAACACCAATTTAAAGTGCACTGTAACGTGTGTTTAAGATACATTGAGCTCTTTGGAGAAAAGGTGCTATAGAAATCTAATAAATAATGAGTCGATGATTGACAAAAGATAATATTAGGATCTCATACTTGAAACTTTATAAAAATACATGCATTTGGGTTAATTCTCAGCTAGACAGTTTCGTTGGCAGGTAATATGCAGGCGTTCTAAACGCCAGAGATTTTAAGGTTCTGTGATGGGAGGGGGTGGGGACAGGTCATGGCCTACAGAAGCTTATTCCGAGGATAGAATAGTTCTCAACAAGAATTCAAGTAGGAATCCCAATTTTGGCCTTACAAATGCATTCACTGGTGCTATTTGGAAAATGAAAGAAAACGTGAAATATATAGAAACCAGAGTTATAAAGGGCAGCTAGATTCAACCACATGGCCAAATTTGAATCAGCAAACTGACATTCTCTAAGATAACACACATTATGTCCTTTAAAGTTAAAAAAGGAAAACAAGAGCCAAGTATCATTACTCATTTGTTATTTTGTGAGTTGGTTCAACTCAAGGATGCATAATTTTCTGGTTATAATGCAAACTAAGGAAGGATGAGAGCCAAATATAAACAATTTCTTCCTTCTGGAGTAAAATATATAGCATTCTAGGGATCCAAGTGATTATGAAAAGAGACCAGACGCTTGAATCTTGGCTGCTACAGGACCCTGGCAGCCTATAGGATGATGAGCAGAGAGGTAAAGATGAGTCTAGGAAGACTACTGAAAAGCTGGAAATAAAGTGTTCTACAAGTAAGCAAGACTGAGCACAAGCTTATAAGTAAAGTAAGATGATGAAGGTGCAGGTAAAGGTTTTACCAGAAAATCTCTGTAATAACATTTAAGTTAATGCATGACATTTGAATTTTATCATAAGAATATGAGTCTCTAATGAATTGCTTTAAGTTTATATTGTGGACAATCCTCTTTTTCTTAATTTTTCTTCAGTGAAATTGTTGATTACTGTATATTACCAGTACATATACACAAAATACAAAACAGCTGATGAACAGGTGTATTTTATAGAGATTTTATGTTTGTCAAAAACATAACACCCTTCATCCACAATTTCCAAGTGAGCAAATATACATTGTATGAATATCATGTTATGTTGAACTTGCCCTGATAATTTAACTTTTCTATAATTAGGACTGAAAACATTTTATATTACTACACAGTTCATAATTGATCTCATAGCATCTTGTTTATTATTCCAAAAGTGTAATATGATAAATAGCATTCCTTAACAATGAAAGAGAGAGAGAGGAGAGAGAACCTTGAGATCATAAAGAAACAAGTTTGAGGACTCAGTCAATATACTAAGGATGGAGGAGTGGAGAGAAGGAAAGAGCCTGAATCTGCGTTGTCATTACTCTACTGTGCATCAACCCAAGAATTGTTCCTTAACCCTGAACCTCCTCTGATTTGAGATCAGAAACCTTTTTCATTATGGAGTCTCTTTTTACTTAGGTATTATATTTGTTTCAGTAAAAAGCATCAGAATTGATAGTGTAAGATTTGGGGTTTCAATACCCTAATCCCTCAGAATTCAGAGCAAAAAGTTTATGCCGTCAGATTTGGAAACCAAGGTCAAAGCCAAACTGATATAAAAATCAACTCCTTTGGAAAGAAAAAAGTAAAAAAGCTAAGACACCAGTATTTCCCGAGGAATGTGCACCCTTGTCAGCACCTATCCTCAGCTTGTGACAAAGGATAAATGAAATAAACGCCAGTTACATGTTTCTAGAAGGAGATAGAAGTAATTGAGAAAGAGCCAAATAAGAGAAGCTTGTGGTTAAGATCAGCCATTTAGATGATCAAAAAATTATACCAGACAGGGCTGGGGAGTCTCAGAGATGCTAATCTGAACTAGACATATTCACACCCCAACTTCATCAGCATAAGCATTTTATAAACTGTCTGGGACCTACACACAGTCCTGAACATGGCGGGTTGTTGGGGACCATGAATTATAAATTGAGTCTAGGGGATGTCCAAAGCATGTTCTTGTCCTGTCCTTGAGGTGGATTGAAACATGGAAACTTCCCTCTTTTCTGGTCACAGCTGGAAGTCCTACAGCTAACAACTGCTGTTGCACTCTCAGAGCAAGATAAGACCTTGTGGAGACCATAAGGCATCTGGGAAAATTATAGTTTCCTCATTACCCCTGTCTTGTTCTTGTCCTTGTCCTTGCAAGAATGCATTGTTCTTCTTAGTAGTCCATCATAGCCACCATTACTTTTCCTGGAAACACCCACTGCCCTTCACCCATCGTCCTTGACTCAGATGTAATGAATAAACACTGAGCTTCTGGGTGCCTCATGCCCTTTTGTTCCTGAGAACAATCCATCAACCCAGATCCCTGCTCACACCCCGCTATTTTGTCTCTTGCTCTTTCTTCCCAGTGCACTGTAACACTTGGAAGGAGACTGGGGACTCACTGCAGGGGTCCCTGATAACTGTCACCAGGAAAATGTTCTCTGATAGAGCGTAGAGGGCAGTGTAAAAATCCTAAATTGATTACTTTCCACTTTGGACAAAATAAGAGATTGAAGTAGAAATGTTTGATAAAAAAATGTGTTCAGACATGAGTTTATGGTTTAAAATTTATGATTAAATTTTAGGCAATAACTATAAAATGCCAGTTTCTACATTTAAGGGGCTCACAGTTTAACAGAGAGGATAGACAAGAAGATAGTTAACTATAATACGTGAAATGTCTGACATATAACTGTGCAAGATAGAACAGCACAGAGTGGAAATGGGGACCACAACCTGAACTAATTTTTGAAAAAACAAGAGCAGGTAACCATAGATAGTGTGAGGAAATGGTAGTTTCTGCTGTTGCTGTTGTCGTTGCTGTCGTTGTTGTTGTTAAGACTGCCAAAACTTATATGTCAATAGATTAAGGGAAACAAGAAAGTAGAGAAGTGGAGGATGAAGAGAACAGCTACAAATGATGGCTTAAGAGCCCCAAAATAAAAGAGAAATAGGCAGGAAAAAAAGGGTCGTAGATCATGGACTCAGACATTAGCAGAAGCCAGATGTAAGGAAGCAGAAAGGAAGCAAAGATGAGAATCATACAAACACATATCCACATGGTGAGGGTTGACAGCGAGTTAGCAGGGCTCATACCTGATGGGCTCTGCTTTGTTTGAGAAGTAAGAATTAACAAGTTGTAAAAGGGGAGAGTTTATATTTAAAAACATATTCTCTGGTAGACATTCAAGGAAGAAAGGGAAAAGATGAGGAAAGAGTAGAAGCTGAGAGATTCAACGAAACTAATGGAGTTATGCAGGGGAAAAGGATAAAGGTCTAAGTTAAGACAGTGACAATGGTTTGTACAGATATATATAAGCCAAAATCTTTCCCTGACTGAATATTAGTCATCAACAGGAAAGGAAGACGTTTCCCAGTACTAGACATTTGTCTTACTAGAAATCTCAATAAGAGTAGGAAGAGATTTGGGGGAGAAGACGATTAGTTTACCCTAGTACACACTGAGATAGCGATACTGCTAAGGTCATGGATTTAGGTAGACATTCATGTTGACATACAATGCCATTGAATTGAGGGATCCAGAGCTCAAGAGGTGGTTGAGCAGGATAGGTTAAAGAAAAATGTGTTCCCAGAACAGTGGTTGAAACAATGAGGATAAGATACGCTTCTAGGATTGTGTGAAGAAAGGGACTTCAGGGGTTTTTTTAAAAAGATTCATCAATCTGATAATCTTCACTAACTTCAATGACCCTTTGAGTTAACATTATTTCCTCTTATTTGATCCCCCTTTTGTCAGGGAAGCCCCTGAAAGCCCACACACGATATGATAAGGGACTAAAATTCACTGTAAAAGCCGGGGGGTTAGCTCAGCAACATAAGTGCCTGCCTGGCAAGCATGAGGTTGTAAGTCTGATCCCTGTTACAAAATAAAATAAAATAAAATAAAATAAAATAAAATTCACTGTAAACATGTACCCTTATCATGAATTTATTTGTAGGGTTGGATAGCAAAGGCTTTAAGACTGTCAGATGAACCCTTAGTTATAGAAAGTATACTAAGGGTGAGAATCCTTCTTTGTCAACTCTGACATTAATGATGGCATATAGTACAAATTCATACAATTTCTTATTACCAAGATTAATACTTTTATTATGAATTCAGTACAGTGTTTCACTTTGCTTTTTAAACCATCTTATGTGCATTGATGCATATATGTATGAAATTACCAAAAATAGATTTGTGTAATCAATTTTAATGTGTACATTATAATGCACAAAATAAGTACATGTCCACCCCCTCCCAGAAAGTCAAAAGGTCTATTTTTCTTGTAGTATCTCATAAGTGACCTTAGTAGTGACCCAAATATAACCTACTAATTACCCTCTGTGTACCTTCCAGGCCCTGATTAGTTGTATTTAGCATTCATGTAAGACTGTGATTCTACTCTGGAAATCTTCCGTATAGCTTGTAATTCCCAGTGGAAAAAAAAATTGCTGTGACCTATACAGTCGGAGAAAAGAAAACACAGCTACACTTTTCCGAAAGCAGAACAAAGCAATGAAATAACATACCTTTCACTAGGGCCTTGGTGTTATCTGAAACCCTATAATCCACATCCTATTCTGCTTCTTCAATAGGTTAGATGATTTCAGTGGGTGAGTTGGAGAACTAATCAATTTTGAAACAGCATCTGCAAAAATAGATAATGCTCACTAAAGGGCGACCCAGTCATAAAGCCCCACAGGAGTGAGTAAATAAATACACAAGCTTCGTATAGCAGGGTTCCCATACATGGGACAGGAGTTCAAGGTTGACATTGTGGTCTTCCGCCAAGACCATCAAAAGAATTTATCAAGCACCAACATGTAGGACAAACTATGTGATTAAACTGACGTAGTCCCTGAACTCTTAAAATTTATAATGTAACCTAACTTCTACTCTCATAATGGAAGACTTAAGAAATTAAAACTAATTGGGTCCAAAGCCAAATTTGTCTCCCAAATTGCTTTTTCTTCTTGTGCTTAATGTGCTGGTGAAAATCTAAGTCATACAAGATTTCTCTCTCTTCCCCCACCCCCTATAACCACTCCATCTTTAAGATTTATTGGTTCAATGTCATAGTTATGACTTGAACCTTTTCGTTTTGCTTTATCTCTATAACCATTACCTGTTACATTAGGACTATAATGATTTCACTTGCCCTGAATTCACTCATCTAATCTATTCTCATACTTTTACTAGAATGACTTAACCTTCAAATCTCAGTCACTTATCTGTTTTAAACCCCCATCGCCTAAAAAAAAAAAAAAAGAGCTCAATTTTTTCTTTCTACCCTTACTCATCTTTTAAGCCTCTCAGATAAATTCAACTATCCATTATCTCAATAAATATTTATTAAGTATAAATGTCATGCTAGGCCCTGAAAATACAGTGGTGACATAGTCCTAGCCTCACAAAATTTATAGAGGGAGAAAAGCCAATGAAATAACATTAAAGTATTAAAGATATTATGAGAGTATATCTTGGGTATAAACAATAAAAATGAAATCTGAGAAATTCAGATATTTTAGGTGCAGTTAGAGGAAGAAAAGTCACCAAAGGGCTGGCAAATAAGGTGGATAGGAATGTGCTACAGCAGAAAGTCAAAAGAAAAGAATACTTTTGAAATAATGATTGTATATGAGCATCAAACATTGCCAAGAAGTCAAAGAAATAAGAAACAAGGAACATCTTGGAATTTAGCAGAAGGGCCACAAAAGCAATTTTGTAGAAGTAGTGAAAGCAAAAGCCAGAATGGAGAGTTGAGGAAAGAAAAGTAAATAAAGATATGGGCACAGTAAACGTAGAAATCTGGCTGTGATGGAGAGAGGAGATTTGGCAGTTGGAAGGGAATTTACGGTTGAGGGAGACCCCAGAAGTTCCACAAAGTATTTGAGTACTTCCATAACAGCATCAATTAATGACTTGGTTTTCTCTTTTAGCTCCAAACAAAGTTTCATCTTTGTATCTCTAACTCCTAGCACATATTCAAGAGTAAATAAGCATTCAGTAAACATTGGTTTAAAGGTTGAATAAACAAGTAATCAACTGTAACTGATTTTGAGAGCCCTCATTTTCCATTCTCTTTGATTTATCTCTACATTTCTATCAACTCCCCTTCCTGCCTTTAGCACCAAGGGTCCCACAAGCTTCAGGTCTTCAACTTCTTGCTCTGCCTTATGCATCCTCTCCCAACACTAACACTGGGAAATTAACACATATGCAATTGCACTCATCGCTGTTACCTTCTTTAAATACTTTACCTTTTTACTTTACCTTTTAGATACTTTACCTTTAAATACTTTTCCTTTTTACCTCCAGAGGTACTTGAGGATTTTTGTGAATATTGTATTTAAACCTTGCGGGTTCAGATGGCTAGATCCAAGCATAAGTCTCTTCATTTTCAAATAACATAGCCTTCTACTTCCCCCCAAATAATAGTCTGTCATTTTATTATATGTCCCATTAGTACTATATAACAGATGTTTGCTGAATTTTTAATGTGTTTTCCCCAGAATAGGAAACAAGCCTTAGGATATGTTTATCAGACACAGCATAAGCCAACAAGAAAAATATTAGATTGCGTGTAGGGTTTGTTTGTTTTTTTTTTTCACTTTTTCAGTCTTTCTTACTCTGAATTGATAATAGTCATAGATCAAAACTAAAAGAATCAACCTATAGATTCTTCTGCAAAAATTAAGACAGCAGAAATTTTATTTGGGCAAAGCACTTATTTTCTTATGGGAATATTTTCTTATCTGTATGAGTTCACTTTTTTACAAGCAAGGCACATGCCCTCTCTATTCAGTAATAAAAACAAGGCAGCCTTTAATTTACTGACCATAAGATTTTATCAGAAGAATCTAGGATTATTTTATGTTAAACTTTAGTCAAAAGAAGAATACAATCTATAATAATGTTTATAGCTAAAATAATGTTATTAGTGCATAGCCAAAATTTAAAATATTCTTTTAAAAGTTTCTCATTCAGTTACCTTGGAGTAGGTATTTTTCTCAGATAATTCATATTTAGAGGATACTGTACAAAATAGTAATTTCCCAGTTGGGCGTCTCAATGACATCTGGTTTCATTTAGTTTCACATCTTAACAGTTTTCAGCCTGTACGAGCCAATCCCATTTAGAAGTAAGCTTTCTTACTCGGCTCATTTGGTACTCTGGGAAGCAGACACCAAGATGGAGTTTGTCAGGATGCAAGAGACATGCCTGACAAAGATAAAGGGATGATGAGTTTAGGCTGTGCTTGCATGTACTATGCAAAAGTTGGAGGACTTGCCAATCACTCAAATCAAAGACTTTGGAAGGAGTAACCTGTAACGACCATGGACTTAGAATGGTTGTTCAATCAATACCACTTATTTGAAACTTCCTGGACCAGGAGTAGAGGAAAAGACATACATGGTCACATGCAGTTTGTTCTGTTTCAGAAAGCACTTTCCAAGCATTCTCAATTTCAAAAAGACAAATTGAAGCTGGGTGTGGTGGCGTAGGCCTGCAATCCCCAACACCCGGGAGTCTAAGCCAGAAGGATCATTGTGAATTCAAGAGCAGCGTGGGTTACATAGTGTGACCCTGTCTCAAAAAATAAAAAGGACAAACTGAGGCACACTTCATGGAAAGAGCCAGGAACAGAGCCCAGAGCTTTCACTCTCCAATCAGTGATCCTAGCCGAATACATTCACTCTCTTCCCCCTCCCCCTGCTCCAACACTTGATATGTGTTGAATACACTCAGTAGTTCTCAACATGTTTTTTCCTTACAGTTCTTTATTAGCAACATTCATTTAGGTTTTGGACTCCTGTCAAATGTAATGTGAATGGAGACCAGATGCCTTTTCTGAACTCAATAGAACAAGAGGAGAGTCACAGAGCCCATCTTGCCACAATCAAAACTAATGCTTACAACAACACCCACTGTTGGTGACAGGCTGTGTGGAACAGGGCCAGTGCTGATCTAGCAGTATATGCCAGCTCAGTGAGTCAGAAAAATGTTTCAGATGTGCCAGGTTGCTCAGAAATCCCCATCAGTTCCTGGGCAGGATAACTGTTGTGTTCCCCAAGAGCAAGAAACCAAGATGAGAAGACACAACATCCCTAGGATGTCATTCACATCCCTAGCTGGCAGCAGAGAGCCACTACTTTGAAAAGGGTACCACAGACTTGCATGAAAGGCTAAGGTGGCTGGCAGCAATTCAAAAACACAGGATGGAAGAAGCAATTGTGGGAAGGAATTCAAGGCGGACAAAAGGATTAACAGCAAAAAGATGTAGGGTGTAGAGGGATGGGTGATTATCGTTTGCTGTGGGTTTAGCAACACTGACATGTTTTTATGAATATTTACAAGAACATTTGGAAGCTGTGTCTCTTACCCACACAGCCTCCGCCCCCAGCCCTCTTGGTAAAAACTGCACAGTATTTAATGAGACTGGGGGTGGGAGAGGAAACTGGGTCCTCTTTGCATCCAGGTTGCTGTCACCAAGCCTGGTTGCCAGGGCACTTAGGGGTAAATATTAAGTGAAAGAAAGTTTGAACAAGCCAGCCCTGAGTTCCTCTGCTTGTACCAGCATTCCCAGTAACTAAAAGCAGTAAGACAAAGAAACGGTGTTAAAAAGACAAAGTGAGTCTCAGGAGAAAGGCCCCTTGTAATGCCAATGTTCTCAACTTCTTCAAAAGCTAAAGGAGTTTATCAGGGTCTCTAAATTAAATCAGTTATTCACAAAGTCACGTCAATTCTGAATTCTTGTGAGTGGATTTACATGCCAGTTTCCTATCCTTCCTGAATCCTGTCAGGCTTTATTCCATTTCATTCTATCACTACCTTTTCCAGAAGAACTTTTCCTGGTTAATTTTCTAAATTTTTAAATCCTCTTCACAATTTCTCTAAGCATGTATCGAGGCAAAAGAGTAGAAGTCAAGAACAGATCTATGAAACTATAGTGCCCACATTCTAAGCCAAGCTCCGTCACTCTGAGAAAGTTGCCTCAGTTCTTTAAATCTGGATTTCACCCTCTGAAAATGGAACTGATAAGAATCAGTGGAGACAAATCAAAGAAAGCACTTGGCATCCAATAAGAGTTCCATAAATGTTAGTATTACTACAGACCATCCTCAACTAGTGTATAGCAACCATCTTGCATATGATCCATACTTTTATACATCAGACATTGATACCTCTGATATGCCCAATTCAGATTTTGATATGAAATCCGACTTACAGTGATGTCTAGTTAGTCAGGACACAACTACCAGCTATTAGAGAGGTTTCATGTGTGGAGAATCTAAGGCTGTATTAACCTTTGGGTGGCTGCAAAGCAAACTTTTTAGCAGATTTGTGTTGTATCTTCCACCACGATCAGCCAATTAGAAAATCATACATTTCTTTTCTGCTAAGGTTGGAATTCTTTTTCTGGGAGTTAATTGTCAACATCTTTTTTGTTCACTTGTTTACTTGTTTGCTTACTTGATTTTCTATGCAACTTCCTCTGATTCCAAGACCCTAAAAAGAAATGTAAAAGCCCTTTAATCAACATTTTTTACATAATTGAATGAACAAATTCATTCTGTTTATTGAAGACAAACACACTGGAACTTTCCATTTTCTAAATCTGATTTATACTAGAGGCTCTAGTATTCATAATGAGATTTATCCTTAACTATTATCTGGAGGATTTCCTTTGCGTCTCTCCCACCTTGGACTCCCTAGTTCCTGCACCACGTGTATATCCCTTTGGTTCATTCCAAGTACACTCAATATTTTCCTGGGAAATGACACATAGAAAGTAAGCTTTCTGAAAACTTGCATACCTTTACTCTATCCTTGCACTTAATTGATAGAGTACCTGGTGCATAAGGTAGAAATAAAATTTCCTCAGAAGTTTGAGTTCCTCTATCTATCCATGGTCTCCTAGTGTCCAGTGTTGTTTAAAAGTCGAGCCATTCTCACTTCTCATCCTTTGCAATCTGTTTTTTGGTCTTGTAAACACTTAGAATTCTTTCCATATTCTCAGTGTTCTGAAATTTCAAGATGATATCGCATCGTATGAATCCTTTTTTATTTTTTCACATTGCTGGACTCTCAGGGGACAGTTTCTAATGTTTAAACTTATAAAATTCAATTTTTTTATAATTTCAACTTCACTATTTTCTTTGTGTTCTCTTTTTGAGCTTTGATGTTAGCCTCATAGATTGGACCTCTAATTTTCTTTTATTTATCTCTGGCTTTATGTTTCTTTATCTTGTCCTATTTTCTGGGATATTCCTTCAATTTTGTGTTCATGATTTTCAATTAATTGTTAAATGTTTGTATCACTTAATGTCCAAGAGTCTTCTCTTCCAATTTTTTAAAATTTTATTTTATTTTATTTTTAAATTTTATTTTAAAGATAGTAAAATCCAACAAAACATAACAGAACAAAGTCAATCAAAACAAAGCAGTAGAACTGGTACAGAACTTCAAAGCAAGATACTAGGAAAACAATAGCTACTATAGCATATCTTGTTATCGTCACAGTAGTGACCATTCCATCAGGTATAGTAAAATCAAACCAAAAAGAAAACAGAAAAACCAATAAAAATAGAATATGAAATAAAGCAAAAAAATTAATCAGAATAAAGTAAGACAGTGAGAACAATATTGGGCCTCAAAGACAAGATAGAAGGGAATCCCCCATATTTGCCACATTGCATACAGTCATCTTCCCAAGAGATGTTCAGACTGCCGGCCCCAAGCCTGCAAAATCAACTAAACAATACAAGCATTTAATTGTTTTATGTACCTTAGTTGCTATCAACTTAGCCAGTCCTCTGAACCAGCAGATTGCTTGGGGGGGTGCTG
The DNA here is from genome assembly GCA_004363535.1 of Dasyprocta punctata. Lineage (NCBI taxonomy): Eukaryota > Metazoa > Chordata > Mammalia > Rodentia > Dasyproctidae > Dasyprocta > Dasyprocta punctata. Next base: position 83,003 of record RJWM01001976.1, on the reverse strand, counting down.
TCCTTGATTCTTAGCTCGCACTCCAGTAGGCCTATGGGAGGCACTTATCTTTCTCTTCCTGGGGTCCACGCCAGTTGCACACCACTCACCAGGAAGGCAGGCTAGTTGTCTTCTGGCTGGAGCCTCCCTGCCCAACATGGGAGGTTCTCAGGAGGCACATTAAAATTTTATTTTAAGGAGGGAAAAAAATTTTTTTAAATAAGATAATAGGAGAGTAACAATGGTTAATACATTGCATACTGTTATCTTTAAAGTAGTTACTCAGGATACAAGATATAGGCATTTAATTGTCCAAACAATATTAACACAAACCTTTCTTTTCAATGAACAAAGAGAAATTAGTAGTATAACTATTGTAACTATCATAATATATATTTTTTCTTTTTTCTTTCTTTCTTTTCTTTTTTGCTTTTTCCTTTCTTCTTTTCTCCTTTCCCCCATCCCAGTTTCTTTTTCCTTTTGAACAGTTTCTTCCCATTTCACAATATCTATTGTACATTTTTAGAACTTATTTACTCTTTCAGCCTCTCACACTAGGGAGACAATACAATATTTATACACATGAGTGTGATTTATTTCACTTATGAGTATGGCCTTGAGTTGCATCCATTACCTATAAAAGTCTCAAGTTTAGCCTTCTTTATGACTGAGTAGTACTCCTTTGAATTTAAAAAAAGACACTTATTGTTTATCCATTCCTGAGTTGATGGGTATTTGGGTTGTTTCCAAGATTTAGCTATTACAAATTGTGCTGCTATAAACATGGGTGCACATATATCGCTGATGTTTTCTATATCAGTACTGTCACATCCAACAGGATCAGAAGGCAGCAATAAGATGTCAAAGTTCTCATCATGTATTTTGTTATTATTATGTTCTTTCATCCCTAGATTTCCACAACTTCCTAACTCACTGAACATTAAGAGCCCAAAATCTTTTCATGGAAAATCCTGTGAGTATTCCACCAATAGGTATCTATTTTAATTCTAATAAAGATTTCTATATAAAGTAATAATGAAAAGCTAAAAAGGAAAAAGGCCTGAAAGTGCAGAGTGTATAAATGTCCTTTAGGCTGTTGACTGACTGTTTAGCTAAGTGGGTTGAGAATCCATCTTCTCCCAACTTCCCACAAAAGACAAACACAAATAGAAAAAAAAGAATTCTTATTTTCTAAAGCATTCATTTAATTTTAGCATTTTTTTTCTTTGAGTGAAACTGATTAAGACATTTGGTTGCAATTAACAGAATCTACTCTATGTTCAGCAAGAAATGGGTATAATAAGATATATTAGGTAACTTACAAAATGGTTGGAAAGGCTGGAGAAACAAACCCGAGGCTGGTGTCTAAAGTTAGGTCAGGCATAGGAGTGGTCCAAGAAAAAGTTGCTAGTGCTCCATCATCACTGGTGGCTTCCTTGTCAGTTTACCCTAGTGGCCTCTCATGTCCCCCAAAACAGGACACCTCCAACACAAGCTATCAAGAAGGAAGAAATTTTGTTTTACTGTTTATTTCCAGTATTGTTTATTTCAAAATAGACTGAAAATTTTTTAACAATTAGCATAATAACTATGTGTATGTGTCCTAAATTAAGCTATTCTAAATATTTCACAAGTAGAAACTGTGAATGCAAACATCCCAGTTCTCATCTTTAACACAAAAGTTGAGATATCATTCTAGTTCTTTTAAAAATGTCTTTCTCTTCTTTCTTCAGGTGTATATGTCAGCTTTATTAAGTTATAATTGATAATGCAGTGAGCCGCATATTGAGGTGCACTATTTGAAGTTGATAGATAGATAGATATAGATAGGTAGAGAGATAGATAGACAGATAGATAGATAGATGATAGATAGATAGATGCATATGACACCTTTGTTATGAAAGGATCACAAATGTATGCATCACCTCCCAAAGTATCCTCATACCTTCATCACCCATTCTACATCGTCACACACACCATTTTCCCCAGGCAATTACGAGTCAAATTTCTATTCTTATAATTTGCTTTTTCCAGACTTCTACATTAATGGAATCACTCAGTACTAGACTGAATGGACACAGATGGGAGGAAATAAAGAAGGCACTATCCTGACAGCAGAGCCTTAGAGACATAGGTCAAGGTCACTGCCTCCTGGGTTCCAGAGGGGGAGATGATTATTTTGATCATTTGAAACCTACTGGAATTTGCTAAACTATTGTTAAGTGCTAGACCCTAACATCAGTATCAAAGTTCCTATGATACTTTGTTCATGTATGCATGTTTGTGATATAAAGACATTCTCAGCTGTAAGCCCCGGCATAGGTCTAATTTTGCTAACATCAATTTTGAGTATCCCTAATTTTAATAAAGGGAAAATGGAAGTGATTTATCACTGCCCATTTTGAAGAATTATATATAATTTGTTAACCTTTGTTCTTTACCTGGTTCATCTTTTTCTCAAACTATTGTTATTTCAGTTGTTTCTGTCCTACTCCAGGTCTTTATTTTCACTTATTTAATAAAAAGTAAGAGCTAAATTTTATCTCTTTAATGTTAATAACTAAGCAATTTTATGTGGTTTTAAGGAAGCCAGATAGATCATTTAATTTGTTCTGATTTTATCTGCATGTTCATTTTCAATTAATACATAAATTATGGTTATTCATTTCATATTTTTAAAAGGCATTTTATCAATTAATTATTTGTTAATTGATAAATAGACCATTCAAGTACATTTACTTGAGTTTTGATGATTAGAGTCAGTTGAATAACAAAATCAAAACTAATACATTCAGTAATATGAAAAAAAAGGAAATTAGCATTTTAAAAATCCAATGTACTTAGAAATAATTATTTTAAAACTGTACCTGGTTAAATGAAACTATACCCTAGAACATGAGTCCAGAGAAAATTCACCACCCAGTTCTTGACACTCACACAGACAAAAGCATGGAGAAAATTTGTATCTTTCCAAAGACATAGACCAGGCCAGTTTGATTGTGAGCAAAATTCTTAATGAAGCAAATTCATATATAGTATCAATATCTCAATGTAGTTTAAACATTCTAAATTGAAATCAGTGTTGTTGATGATTGTATTACATCATATCCACAGACAGAGATACCTCAGTAGTGAGCAGATGATCAAACTCAATGTCAATTTGCAAAGTAATTTAAATCAAAATACACATGACCCAAGACTTGCAGTAGGTAATGGATTGTTTTAATCATTTCAAATTACACTTTAAGTTATTCAAAATTCTGAATGAATAAAATACCCTTTTTCCTTTCAAAATCTTTTTAAAAATTAGCTTGTCAAGGCCAAAATGATATATCATTACACACTTTCAATATGACTGCTTTTCTAACACAATATGTCTATAACAAAAATCAGATTTACCTTATTAAAGTAATATAAGGCTTTTTGTGGAGAAAAAATTTAATAAAAGGTGTATTTTTAAATATAGTCAATTGCTTCACTCCAGACACTTCTATTAAAATCAACACATTTCAAATAAAAGTATTCAATTATTATGTTTCTAAGATCAACTGAGATGAGTTTGAAAATTTTAGGTTATAGTTGTGTACCTGAATTGTAGGAACATGAACATTGGGTCAGTCTGAAAGGGCATGCTAAACAAAACATCTATTATGGTCACAGCAGTTCTAAAAGTAGAAAAGCAGTGTTCCCACCTACATTACATTTTTCTCTAGTTCTACCATAGCCAGAGGCATTCTGAGAATTGTATTTCCCCAAGTGTGAGGAAGGCAGGAAGTAGCCTGCTCTTGTCCTAATTCTCTTGACCAAAACAGACACGGCTTCTACTGTTGATACAACAATGCCACACTCCATGCACTTGTAGTTATTCATATAGCAGACATTCCTATGAGGTTTTTATTTTTGACTTTCCTTACAAAATATACAATTATTAGAGGATAAAGAACAATACAGGAAATCAGGAAAGAGGACTTACAGAAGCAAAAGAATGACAATGAACATAATGACAAATGAGTTAGAAAAATATAGGTATGTACTACTTAATATAAATTTTATATTTTAAATTGTTTTCACTATTTTAGCTTGAGAAAAAGTATCATCTGTAAATTTATGCCTTCTATTAATTCAGTTTCTGTTACCTAACTTGTGCATACCAGGCCCAGGAATTTTAGAGGCTCGCAGCAGATCTGTTTCCTGCTAGGACTTTCCCTGGTGGGTCACTGTTATTATTTGGTTTTGTTTCCATTTAGTCTGTTAATTATATCCCTTCACTTTGCTTAATGTATTACACATTAAGCCTGGTATTATTGAAAAGTTTATAAATTTCACGTGAACCTAATTTTCTTCTTATTGACTATGCAAATTTTTAAACAACATAAACAATCCTTCAAAGGACATCTTTGTGTGTAAATTATTGTTTGGACTTCCAGTTCTTTCTGTAAGAAGAATTCCTAGAATTTAATACTTGATCAAAAATAATAACATATATAAAATTCTTTATATGCCCTGCCAAGTTGCTTTCCAAATTGTACAAACTTTATGTGGTTAGTAGTATAAACGCTCACCATTGTATATTCTTGACAGTTTTGAGCATTACCATGTAAAAAGCCATTTATTTTTTCCATTTGTGTTTTGTATTACTTACAAGGATAGATCTTGATACTGGTTAATATTTTTCCTTTAAATATTGTAATAGATGTGCTTATATTCTTTATATACCCACTACAATTTTTATGAGTTCTTCACAGTTACATCTTTGAATATATGTCTTTGTCATCCTCTCTCTGTCTCGCTCGCTCGCTCTCATTTTATGGCAATGCTGGGATCAAAGAGCCTTGTGCAAACTATGTAAGTGCTCAACCACTAAGCTGCACCCACAACTCTGTTTTTGTCATTTTTATTGCAAATATTCTTTTGGCTAGTATTTGTATTTCAGTTTTGTCAACTGCTTTGTAGCTTTTAAAAATCAAACCTATCAATACACTTTATGAATACACTTTGTGACCTTTTTAATAAACTCACAACGTTCAACATCATTTGGAGATCAAAATTTGTCATCTATATATCTCCTGTAACTTTTTGTTTTGAAATAATTTCCAACTCATAAAACTTGCTAAAATGGCTTAAAGAATTCTCATATAATGTTACCAAGATTTCTCGACTTTTAACTGTTTGTTTGCTTTTAAGATAAAGTCTCTCTTCATGTGGTGCAGGCTGGTCTTGAACTTGCTTATATAGCCCAGGCTGGCCTCAGTGATTCTCCTGCCTCAGTCTCCCAAGTACTAGGATTACAGGTTGTGCCACTACGCACAGCTACAACTTTTAACATTTTCAACATTTGATATTTTGTTTCCTTGTTTCTCACTTGGTCTGTCTCATACATGTGCATGTATGTAATTTATTTTTTCTAAACTATTTGAGAAGTAAATCATGACTCTTTACTCCTTAATTTTTTTTCCAGTACTGGGTATCGAACCCAAAGCTTTTGCACTGAGCTACATCACTTCCCTATTTTAAGCCAGAGTCTTGCTAAGTCACTAAGTTGTTCAAGCTAGTCTCAAACTCTCAATATTCCTGTTTCCTCAATCAGATTCCCAGAGTACCAGGATTACATATATGTGCAACCATATCTGATTTATCCTTTAATAATTTAATGTGCATTCCTAAAACCAATAATATTTGGTTTACAATGATCAAATACAGAACAGGTAACATTCATATTATATTTTTATCTAACCTGCAGTCTATAGTCCATCTTTTCAAATATACCAATGTTCCTTATCATAATCTGGTTGAGGATTATGTGTTGCATTTGATCGTCATATCTCTTTAATCTCCCTTAATCCAGAACAATTTCTCACTTTTATGTGTCTTTCACAACATTCTGACTTTTGAAGAACACATGCCAGTTAATCTATAGAATATCCCTGAATTTGAATGCTTTCTCCTGAGTAGATTCACATTGTGCATCCCCAGCAGATCCACATCTTTACCATGAGATCATATCTAGAGGCTCATAATGTTGATCTACCCTCAAAGGTGATTTTCTTTTTAATAACCCAGTCATGGTATTGTAAGATCTTTCTTCTGTAAAGTTAAGTGTTTTCTTTTTTCAACTAATAATGGTAATAATAAAGAAGACAAATTGAAACAAATCTCACTTTCATCAAACTTTCCCCACAGATGAAGCATCTACTAACAACTTCTTGCCCTAACCATGTAGTTATATCCCGATTTTCCAACTCCATCTTTGCCTCTACACTTGTTGATGGACAGAAAAGTTATTTATTATCAATAAAAATTCATTGATTTCTTTTTTTTTTTCAATTTTTATCCTAGTGGTAAGAATTTAAATGTTATCTTCTTTGGCAATTTTTAGTGTGGCTGATTTTATTATTTACTGTGAAAAACCTTTATTCCAAAAGAATTTATAGAGGTATTACTGCAATTTCAAAAGAGTTTTATAAACATTGCCTATTTTATTCCTATCTGAGTTATTGCTATACAGAAAATCACCCCCAAACTTACTGACTTAACACAAAATTTATCACCTCTCATGATCCTTCAGGTGATTTGGGCAGTTCTTCCGCTCTGACTTGGGCAAATTCCTATGGATTCAATCAGTCCTGAATAACTTCGTCCAGTTGGTTGGCTCATCAGCTGGATCTCTGTCGCCGTGAGTTCTGGCCTGTGCTTCTTCCTGTGGTAATTTTAGGGGTACAAGCATGGAAGTAACAGGGCCACCTGAGGTCTTGCATGGAAGTCATATGTCACTTCTACTATATCTTATTCATTGGAACAAATCAGCAGTTTACCCCAGAGTGGAGGCAAAGAGATTAGCTAATTCTATTTGATAGGAGCTGAAAAGTTCTTGAAGTCATCTTTAATTCCCCATTGACCCATTAGCAATCCTGAGAAAAAAAGAGAGCAGGTTATTATTTTTCTAACAAACGAGGAAACTGAGGAATGTCAGCGTAGTATAAAGCAGTGCCTCTTAAAACATGGCCCAATCCAGTTCCACTAATGTCACATGAATGCTTGTTAAAAATGCAAATTCTCAGACCGCGCCAGGGCTTTTTATGGAGTTTTACAGAGATATTGTCTAAATACTAAAGATATTATAGAAAAGATATTACTATTATTCTGTAATAATACAGATATTATATCTGAGAGAAGTTCCTAGGCATTTATATGTTAAATTATCCAAGTGACCTTTATATACTCTAGAATTAGAGATGCAGTGACATCAGGGAAAATGGATTTGAAGTGAGTCACAGCACACCCATATTCTATCTTCATCACTCACTAGCTGTGTGACCTAAGTAGATCAATTTTTACCCTTTGGAACTTCAGTTTTTCTTACAGGGGAAAAAATATGCTTTTACTCCAGCACCTTGATATGAACACCAAAAAAAAAAAAAAAATGTAGCATGGAAAAGCAGGAAGTGCAGTAATGATGAATGTGATAATGCTGTCCCGGATCGCACCCCTGATTAGTGATAGAACCAAGACTAAACCGACTGGATTTTTGATTTTTAAAGCTCTTCAACTGTGAACATTAATTAAACCAGCAGCTTTCCCACCTCTTCCAGATCTCCAGAAGTCCTGCAAACTGCAGATTCGCTTATGAAGAACAGGCAAGGAATCAAGCGTGGCTGCTCGCTGTGACGCCTTCTCTGTCCTGTCTCCTTCCTCAGTGGCACAGTCTCCTCTGTTCCCCAAAACAAGCACACACAAGACTATCGCAGCAGGGCATGGCCATCTTCCTTCCTTTTCATGGGAAAGGATTACTGAGTGGGAAGTGTTCAGGATGAGTGAGTGTTACTGAGGAGTAGGAGGTGGAGTGACAATCCTGGCCTAGATTGTGTTTTTCAAGTTTGATGCATGTCAGTGAAATGGCATGTGCAGCCTGCTGAAGCTTTTGGAGACTCAGAACTTGAGAGCTGGTGGGTGAAAAATTGCGATCTCTCCCTGATTATTCACCTCCTCCATCCTGTATTTTTAATTCACCCACTCTTAATTCTAATCTTCCCTCCAAGTAATTTTCTAAAACTCAAGAAACCAATTTTCTGTCTTCTCAGATGTCTCAGTCTTCCTCAAACTCAGTCTAGTATAGAAAGAAGCTAGTAAATTGTAGATAATTTCCTTTTCCTATCATAAACCCAATTTTCCAACCAAACTAACAGATAAAAGGAGATGTAGCCAGGCATTAAAAAAATCAAATTTAACCCATAAAAGAAGCAGCATAGTCTTCCTTGTTCAAAGCCCAGCTCCATCCTTTACCAGCCTTGGCACTTACTCTTTTCCTCATTTTCTCTTCAGGAAAATAATAGTAATAACTATAACACATAGGTGTTAAAAGGATATCATGAGTTGACACACATAACCTATAGAATGGTGTCTTCATTACATTCAGCTTCATGGAGCATTACAGATTTTTTTTTCACACCATCCTAGATAACTATACCAACTGCCTACCTGGGCTCCTATCTTTAATCTTTCCTTACATCTCTCTGTCTTCCCATAATTAACCTCTCTCTGTCACTATTAAATTTCCCTTCCCTCACCTTAGAGAATATATTGTTCATTGCATGAACTCTAAACTTTTTGGCTTAGCATTTAGAACACCAGTATCATTAATCACTGTAATATTATCCAACCACATCTCCCGATACCTCTAAAACAAGTTTTGTTACCCTCCTCACTATTGCCATTTTGGACTGGATAATACTATTTTTGTGGGTGCTTTCCTCTGCATTGCTTCAGGGCTGTTTATCAAGCATCTTCACAGGAACTCTTCAGTTGTGACCACCAAAAATACATTCATATATTGCCCAGTGTTCCTTAGGGAATAAAATTCTTCCCAAGGGGAGGACTGCTATTCTACAAAAACCTCTTATTTTTTGCTTACCATTACTCATGTGTCCTTTGACCAATCTCACTTTCTTTACCTTTCTCAGACTATCCTGATTTTTTAATTTAGTAAAATGTGTTTAACATAAAATTCATCATTCTAAATGTACAGTGCAACTACATTAATTATATTTGTACTGCAGAGAAACCATCACCACCACCCATTTCCAGAACTTTTTCTGCTTTCTAAACTTAAATCTATACTTATTTTTTTTAAAAAAAATGGTGCCTATATGTCCTCCCCTAACCCCTGACAACTACCATTCTACTTTCTGTCCCTAGGAATTTGACTACTCGAGGTGACTCATATTTTACCTAGAATAGTATTTTCACCATGCTTCTGTGTTATAGCATATGTCAGAATTTTTTCCCTTTTTTATACCTGGTTAAGTGAATAAGTCAGACACACAAGCTTGAATACCATATGGTTTCTCTCATTTAATTAATCCAAACTATAAATAAAAAGCAAAGTAAAAGATTGATAGAAGAAAGCATGAAGATAGAGTTTTTGCAGATGGAAAGGGGACCAAGAGACTGTGGGTGGGGCGTGAGTGAAAAGATTTAAGATGCATCATCTGCAGGCACCAACTACTCACAGTGAATGTAGCATTTATATGTCACAAACATGAATTAAAATAATAATAATGGGGACAGGTATCTAGAGACAGAGGGAGGGAGGTGGGTAGGAAGGAGGAAATAGAAAAAATCAAGGTATGTTCTGTAAACATGTACTCAAAGTATGTACTAATAAAAAAAACAAAGATAAAAATAAAACCTATAGAGGAAAAAAAGGATTCTTATCCCTTTTTAAGGCTGAATAGTATTTTCCCCCACCACCCTGAGTGTGTATGTGTTTGTGTGTGTGTCTCATGTGTTGTTTACCCTTCCTGTGTCTGTGAATATTTGATGGTTTCCAACTTTAGGCTATAGTGAACAATGCTACCATGAACATACGTGTGCAAGTAACTATTTATGTTCCTGCTTTCAGTTCTCTTATATATCCAGAAACAGATTCGCTAGGTCATATGGTACTTTTGTGTTTCATTTCTTAAGGAATCATTATACTATTTGGCAAAGTTTCTGCACTATTTTACTTCTTATTTTATTTAAGAGAAAAAAGACACAGAAAAGAAAGACAAAAAGCAAAAGAGACAAACAAACAACAACAGCAAATCCAAGACAGTAACATTATAGGTTTACAAAACAAGATGATAGGAACTTGACAATGGTTGCAATATTGCATATCATTACCTTCAAACACATACACACTCAGGGGTGGTTGGGGAGAATACTATTCAGCCTTAAAAAGGGATAAAAATCCTTTTTTTTTCCTCCTCTGTAGGTTTTATTTTTATCTTCTTTTTTATTAGTACATATTTTGAGTACATGTTTACAGATCATACCTTGATTTTTTCTATTTCCTCCTTCCTACCCACCTCCCTCCCTCTTTCTGTAGATCCCTTGTCCCCACTATTATTATTTTAATTCATGTTTGTGACATATAAATGTTACATTCACTGTGGGTAGTTGGTGCCTGTAGATGATACATCTTAAATCTTTTCACTCATGCCCCACAGTTGTTTACATTAACAGATATAGACAGGTAAAATTGATCTAATCATATGAGTATTAACCGTTCTTTCTCAATAACTAATACATTCAGCAGTATAGTCATTGTAGCTATCGTACATATACACATATACGGATTTATGTCTTTTTCCTTTTCCCTTCCTTCTTTCCTCCTTTTCCCTTTCCCAATTACTTTTGCTCTTTGAGCAGTTTCTTACCCTTACACAGTATTTATTGTAGATTTTGGGTCATATATACTATTTCAGTTTCTTACACTAGGGAGACAATACAGTATTTACACATGTGAGTCTGATTTATCTCACTTATGAGTATGGTCTCAAGTTGTGTCCATTTACTTATAAAAGTCTCAATGCAGTCTTTCTTGATAGCTGAGTAGTACTCCATTGTATAAAAATACCACATCCTTTTTATTGATTCCTTAATTAATGGGCACTTGGGTTGTTTCCAAGATTTGGCTATTACAAGTTGTGTTGCTATAAACATGGGTGCACAAATATCACTGTGGTATGATGTTTTCAATTCTTCTGGGAAAATGCCCAGAAGCGGGATAGCTGGGTCAAATGGGATCACTAATCCTAGCTTCTTGAGGAATCTCCACACTGATTTCCACAGTGGTTGCACCAGTCTGCACTCCCACCAACAGTGGAGAAGAGCTCCTTTTTCCCCACAGGCCCTCCAGCATTTGTTGTTGGTTGAACCATTGATGTTGAACATTTTTTCATATTTTTTTTGCCACTTGTATTTCTTCCTCTGAGAAGTGTGTGTTCATCTCAGATGCCCATTTTTTGATTGGGTCCTTGAATTTTTGGGGCCTGATTTACATTCCCAGCAACAATGCACAGGATTCCAATTTCTCCACATCCTCTTCATTGCTTGCTATTTTCCTTTTTTTTTAGAATTGCCATCTTACTTGGTGTGATTTTGACTCTCATTTGACTTGTACTGTGCTTCTAATCTTTATTTTCCAAATGATTAGTAAGTTGAGGAACTTTTCACATGCTTATTGACCATTTGTATAGCTTTTGTGGAGAAATATCTATTCCATTCCTAGCCCGTGTTCTTATCATTGTTTGATTTTGCTGCTGTCATTATTGAGCTGCAAGAATTTTTTATTATTTTGTATATTAATCATTTATCAGATATGTGATTTGCAAATATTTTCTCCCCCTACATGGATTGCCTTTTCACTCTAGATCTTTGGTGCACAGAAAATTTAAAGAACTGTATATGAATTTTTGACTTTAAAAATGGTACCATAATAAGGCTTTGGAATATCTCTTCCAAAACAAAGATAAAAATTTCATATGTAATTTGGTACTTTGTGGATAAAATATCTGTTAGTATTCTGTCCATGAAACATTACCACAAAGCTAGTGCTTTACAACAAATAAATTTATTAACTTATATAGGTTAGAGTTGAAATTACCTTAGAGTTATATAGTATAGTTATGTATTATCTTATAGTTACGTAGGTTGGTAGAATTGGATCTTCTATGACTAAAGTCAAGGACTCGGACTGGCTTCCTTCTGTCTAGAGGACCTATGGGAAAATAGGTTCCCTTTCCTTTTCCAGCTCCTAGATTCCAACCACATGTCTTGCCTTCCTCCATCTTCCAAGCCAGCAATATTGCATTGCCTTCTGCCCATTCTTCCATAGCTGTATCTCCCTCTGGCTCTGATCACAAAGGAAAGGTTGTTTCATGGATTTGTTTGATTAGGTTGTGTTTATGCAAACAATACAGGATAATCTCCTTTATCACAAAGTCCTTAACCTTTATATCAAATCCAGAGTTCTTTTAGAAAGATAAGGTAGCATATTCACAGGCTCTAGAGGTTAGAATATGGAAATCTTTGGGCATCCATTATTCTGTCTACAACAAAAGAATTTTTTTAGCTGTGAAAGAGAAGTAAACTTAGAATTGGTATCATTATATGACTTTCTAAACACATTTTCTCCCGCTCATCTGAGCTGAGCAGCATAATAACTCTGCATCCTCTGGACTTTTGGATGCTAGCTGAATTTCTATAGACTCTCATGACCATCTGCTTTACTGACCAAGATATTTCATGAATTCACACTCTCTTTTTTGGTTTGGAATAATCGATATCAGAAACAGATGGGGTGAAATCTTTCAAAGTTTTGTCATAATGTTAGCAAAAGAAGTTATAAAAATCTAGCAAACTTGAAATGCAACCGCAAAATTAAGAATTAGTATGTATACCATACATATATTAATTGTAAATAATTAGAATACTAATTCTTACACATATTCTTATGTAATGATGCAACAGGTGTTCAGTCAAAAGTGGATAATGAGATTCTCCCTTAAATATTAGTACTATGGAGATGCCTGGCATAGACAATAGAGATAGAACCATCACATGTACCGGTATGTTATTTTCAGCACAAAGTACACAAAAATCCATTTTATGCTCTATCTTCAATCAATGCTTACAGAACCATGTGGAAGAAAATGCCCCAATGTACTTTTTTTCCTAATTTTCACAAAAATATCATAGTTTTCCCACAGTTCACCAAATTTTCTGATCCCCATTTCATTGGATAGATTCTTCACACTATCTACAACCCCCTTTCTGCCTTATTTACCTGATAAATTCCAACTCATCATTTAGGCGCAGTGGAAATGTCAGTAGCAGCCTGACTTGGAGGGCATTCAGAAGGAAGGGGGATTCAATTTTACATGTCACCTCCATGGGACACACAATTAAACATACCTAAGACCCTAACAAAATCTCTATGTATCCTTCCCAGAGTGTTCTAGTTCACTTGCAGAAAAGTATGGTCTGGCCAACAAAGATATACCTCACCTGTCCCTAGAGGTATAGTTGAAATATTCTGGGAAGATAGGTTGTGACCAGAGCAGAGTCAAGCTCACGGTTTCCATATGTAGACATTAGTCTGTCTGGTACTTTGTGGATCTTCACCTTAGTCTGTTATGATCTTCACCTTAGTTCCGATCATCCCACACTGAGTTAGCCGCTTTCCAAACACTGGGAACAAATACCTGATATATACAACTTAAAGGAGGAGAACTTTATTTTGAATCATGACTTCAAAACATTCAGTCCATGGTGAGCTGGCTCCAAAGCAGCAACAGCATGACAGAAGGAAAGCATCTCAAGCCATAGCAGCCAGAAAGCAGAAAGGAAAAGTAGGAAAAGCCAGACGAAGAGAAATACACTGCCAAGGCTCACAGAGAACCATCTCCTCCAACCAGACTCCACCTCCTAACAGCACTTTCAGTTGTGAACACAACAGTAGATTAATCCAATGGTGTGTCCAGCTCCCCTGTGATCCAGTCACTTTCCAAAAGCCCCATTTCTGTACACACAAGACTTTTCTAGAACATTTTATATCTAAACCATATATCTAAATCTGTTTTTAGCCAGATCTACAATGAACTGTTCGTTTTAGTTCAATCCCCCTGTCAATCGGTACACATACAGCACCGTATACAGCTGCTTTCTGATAGAGCTATAAAAATACCCACTTATATCCAAAATGACTCTTCATAATAACAAAGGTATTTACTAAAGTAAACCTTGCTTAAATTGATATAATTATTTTTAAGCATCTTGTTTTACTTATTATCAAAATATATTTGATTAGGCAATCACTTTGTAACTACAGACTAGATACCAAATCTGAGGACATAGGTTAATAAAGGATTTACTGATATTACAACACATATGAAATAATGTTGTCATATTTTCAGACTTTGAGAATCACCTTGCATAACCTTATATACAAGGATAAAATTCATCATCATCAAAAGAATTCTCAGAAGCTTTTGTAAGAGCCCACATAATTTGCCTGTTCCCATGCAAAAATGCACTATTCAGACACTGACAAACAATATCTAAGAATCTCTAGTGGAGATAATACCATACCATTGGCTTGTCATTCATTTTAAGGACTTTTTATTGTAGAATAGGAAATGATATGGTTCTATAGAAATATATATTTCAGTAAAATCACACATTTCTACACATCCATACACTGAATGTCTGTTTCTTTCAGAAAATCAAATACAGATGAATGTTGTTGGAAAGAGATGTATTGGTATTCTTTTGCAAAGTCGTCCTTTTCCTTCTGGAGAAGAAAGGAAATGCAATCTTTTATAGAGGCAATGAAGTGCGAGCTTATCCTGTAATTCTAGGATTTTGTGTAAAAGTACATTTTAGCACAATACTCACAATGGGCAGATAAATATGCAGTTTGCAATCTGCCTGGTTGGGCTTTCCAGGATCCTACCTCCCTACTCATTCTTGTGACTACACCTCTAAGCACAGTTTTCTCATCATTCCTTGTGTTTTCTGACCATCATTCCATTGGACAGGTTTTTTCACTGTTTGAAATCTCCTCTCCTTATTTATCTGACAAACTCCTATTCATCAATCAAGCCCATTGGAAATGCCATTTCTTCTTAGTTTCTCTGACCTTTTGCACCTTTCTTCCCTACTGTGACTCCAGAATTAATAATTTTGCACTAGTGTTTTCAAGATCTTATATTACTTGTGTTTCTGTTATAATAGCTATCACAATGCATTATTATTTATGAACATGTACATATGCCACACACATCTAGACCTAGCTTCTCAAGCTTTAGTCCTCATTTTTCTAGCACTCAGAGGCTAGCGCACTGCATGTCATAATTTGGAGAACAGACTTGAATAGAAGAAATACTTAAGAGATGAACTTTCTTTTCCCTGAGATTATATCCAACCCAGAGAATAGAGAAATATCTTTACAAGGCCAATAATGAGCTTAATGGTACTTAATATCAATTATGTTCAATCTTCAATTTTAGAAATAGCTTCAGATTCAGGGTTTTTTCACCAGTGGCAGTTAAACAAAGATATTAAAGGAAATTTTTATTGCAGCAATTGCTCAAGTTGAAACAGGTTTGAGAACAAATTCAATTTAAATACATGCCATTTACTTCTATTTACCTTTAAGATGTTTAAAATGGAACACTTTGGGGCAGAATTATAAAAGTCTCCATCTTCAATTGTGAATTGTGAGGAAGTCTTTTTTACAGCTTTTCAAACATTGTACTGTAGCTGGTTATTCAAAAGTTCAAATTATCACAGATTGTTCCATTGCCATAGATAGTTAACTATAACATTCATTCACAGGGACCTATCTTCTGTGGAGAGCCCTAGTTCCAACAGATTCACTCTAGTCATCTACAAGATGGTACAGATTGGGACAATTTAGCTAACCTGTTCTGTAGGACTCTAAGCTCCTACGCTGGTGGGCAGCATCTCAGGGAACTGGCTGATGAAGAAGGCTATATTTTCTCCAATTGAGTTTTTAATGCCAATGGCTACAAAATGATCATTTAAATTATAACACTCAGTTAGTGAAGCTCTGTGGAAGGTAGCCTTCCCATATTATTTTTTGAACTTTGATAAAGTAATGAAACTACTCAGGGGAACCGATCCAAGAATATGTATCAAGGGAGCTTTCAAAGTTCAGTGTTTCTAGTTCACTCCTAAAACCTTCTCATAAAGATCCAAATGATGACATTTTTAGCTGACCTATGAGACTGCTGTGTGTACCAATAGACTTCTTTGAGCCATTTGCTCTATGCAAAGTTTACTGTTCCTTCACCCAAATGATATGGGAGCAGTGCCTGTAATTTATGCAACTGCCACGGCTGCTTTTTCTCTGGAATCAGTTTTTCTCTCAGTTGAATGGTTATGTAACTATATTTACTCATTATTTGAATATCCTGATCGTATTTTCTTATACTTCTAGAATAACATGTTCTACTTTGTATCATTTGCAACAGTACACATAAAAACTAGATTTGATGTGGGAATGAATCCAATTGACTTATTCAGCTGATGGTGTTTGGGGGAAAAGAAAAGAACTGAACTTGGATACTGGCCCTTCTTTCTTAAACTGCATAATCTTTTATTCAAAGGAAATCTAACACAAATGTGAAAATAAATGCTTTTATCTAAAAAAAAAAATGCAGAGTATCTGTGATAGGAGGAAACCTCAGAGCCCAATTATGTCCCGCCTGGTCTTTCCCTTGTTTAGTATTTCTTGAGTACACTATGTAAAACACGGGTCTATTGTTGGTCTCTAAGTCCTTGATACAGACTTTACATATCTTGCTTTCAGTTCCCTATGTTCAAGTACAAAGAATTTCTATTTCAAACATTGCTCCTTATATAGAGAGCAAGAGAGGTGCATAAATGGACATATTCAGTACGTGCCACTTTTGTTTTTCATTTTTTAAATTCTTAAAGAAAATTTGCTATTCCCCCTTATGCACAGTCTTGCTTTTCCAGCAATTTGTTCTTTTGAGATGCTTATTCCCTAT
Source organism: Dasyprocta punctata (assembly GCA_004363535.1). NCBI lineage: Eukaryota > Metazoa > Chordata > Mammalia > Rodentia > Dasyproctidae > Dasyprocta > Dasyprocta punctata. Next base: position 66,165 of record RJWM01001976.1, on the reverse strand, counting down.
CCCAGGTTATGAGAGAAAGAGAAATGGGCAAAGGTTTAGGTGGCCAGAAGTTCGGGCCAGAAGTTCAGGTTTCACTTTTATTGCCACATGACATTTACTGAGCAGCAGTCTCTTCATATGTTAAATGAAACTAGCAATACTCACTTTGCGGAACTATTATCTACTCTACATTTGAGTAAGTGACATCATACAGATAGTGCCCAAAAGAAGTATACTTCTGCTGTCCATGGTAATTGCAAAGTTGGAAAATTTTACTACAGGAGTAAAAGATGCAAGAACACCCCTAAACGTCACTGAACTAAGCACAACCCATCAGGGGAACGCCCGGCCAGCCTGCAGGACACAGAGGTACTGAGCCCAGCCCAGCCCAGGACCCCAGAGCTGCTCATCAGGGACTGACTAGCATAGCTGCAGGGCCTTGGAGAGCTTGGGTTCTCCCCACCAGAGTGCAGGGCGCATGCGAGCTCCATTCTTGAGTGGAGCAGCCTGCACGCCTGGTCCTAAACATCACTGATTTTTTTTCTTTTTAACCTTGGACTGATTCTTTATATTTTAAGAGATAAGAGAATTAGCATTTTCTTTCCCTGGTTTCCTGGGGAAGCTGGCTTTCCTGAGACCTCAGGGCTGGCTCTGGACCCCTATGTCTGTTTACCAAATACACCCTCTACTGTGCCTGAATTGAAACTATAAAGTGACATCAATCACTCAAGTGTTCCACCATTCTTAGGTACACAACTACCTTCAAGTGTCTTCTTTCTTCCATGCAAATACACGCAGAGAAGCTTACCTGTCCCTTAACTCTTCAGAGTACCCTTATGGTACCTACATTAATGAAGACTCCATTTATTAAAAAGTAGTTGATTTACACTACCATCTTCCTCTCTTGCTATTCCTGTCTTTGAATCAAACTTTCTCATCATCATTTCTTTGTCTATTCAACACCTTTCATTTCCTCCTGCTTTAATTCAAATTCTAGTGTCCTTGGTATCCTGGTATCATATCTAAGTATCCAGAAGAATTCTCTACTGTGCCTGCACCACTTACTAGCTTGGAACTCTCCTGGCATGACCTCTCTGTTTCTGTCCCTTCCCTAAAATCATACCTTCCCCAAGATTTCTCTTATTACCCTGAAACCTTCCTGCCACTCCAATCCTGCTAGGTCTCTCTGCAAACTTCTTCCGACACCTGAAAGCAACACACAACTTAGTTCTTAATTAGCTACCATCTTGGCCTTGTATTTTTCATTTGTTTTACTATCTCGTATTTGCCTTTTTTCTGTAGCTACATTAGAAACTCTTGGACACAGGAGTAGGCTATGTGGGCTCCCACACGTGGGCTCTCATCCTTCTGAGCACATGGTAGGGAAATACTAGTGGCCTGTATGGTTTTCTAACCCTGGTACTTCATTATAAAAATCATATTAACTACACCAGTGGAGGAAATTCCAAGCCAGTAGAAAATGCTTGGGAAAAGGAATGACTTGGTCCTCAATTTCCAGCACGCAAGTCATTCTCCCTTCTTTCCAAATTAAAGTCAGGCCAGGACACAAGCTGACGTATTTTGGTTCTAAAAATCATCATGAAGCTGGGCGTGGTGGCGCACGCCTTTAATCCCAGCACTCGGGAGGTTGAGGTAGGAGTAGCGTTGTGAGTTCGAGGCCAGCTTGGGCTACAATGTGAGCACAAAGCCGGCCTGAACTACATAGTGCGACCCTGCCTCAGAAAGCTAGGGTCAGGAGTTTGGCTCAGTGACTTAAGCACCTTCCTGGTAGGTGTGAGGCTATGAGTTTGATCCCTGGTGCTACAAAAAAAAAAAAAAAAAAAAAAGAGTCATCATGGTCACACACAGTGGAAGTTCAGTGACAAAATTTGTTACCTTCAATATCATCTAAATTTTGCATTCCATACTCCATCTTTGTTTGTTTAAGAATGAAGTTAATTGTTTAGTAGTTCCCTAACACAGATTCATAGACTTGACAAAGTTCTCACTTGGTCAAATGACCTCCTTGGGGAGGGTTTAGATCCTTCCCCTTTGGTTAATATTGAAATAGCCTTCCTTAGGTGATGATATTGATAAATACCCCTACATTGCAAAAAAAGAAATAGAAACCCTCTCCTTTTATTTTAGCTTACTAGTCCATTAGAAGACCTAGACCTACTATTTTAATTTACCATTAAGTTGCTTCTTAATTTTCAAAAAGATGTTGTACATGAGTTCCAAGTTTTCTATACCCTCTAGCGTGTTGCTTTATATATCCTGGAAGTTTGCATCTTTACGAATCACAGTTTTGGCCCTCCTGCAAAACAGTGGTTCTCTCAAGGCCTGTGGAAATAGGTCAGGCTTCTGTCTTCACTACTATATTGGTCAAGTTTTCCCATTTGCTGTCAAGCTACAAGCTGTGTCTGAATTTCCTTTCATATTCCTGGTGTTACAGTTTTATCTCACTTTTATCATACTTCTCATACTTTCTGATGAGGAGGAAACAAGATTATCAAACATTTCATATTGAATGTAAGGATTAGAATAAATGTATCTGAGTGAGTATCTGAAGACCTCACCTAGGAATAAACGTATGAATAAGTGTTAGTGTGAAACTTTGTATCTATTTGAACTCTCAGAGATCTCTTGTTTCCTTTCTCATCTGTGTTCTTGTGTATATTACAGATAACTGAGGTTTCTGGAAGCTAAATTTTGACTACATGAATTATTACCAGAGTGAAACCATAAGATAAACAGCAAATTTCCCTTTTGAATTAAGAAATAGTGCTTGATAAGGAAAGACTGTGGTATTATCTGTTGCTGCATAAAAAAATTCAGACCTAAAACTCAGAGGCATGAAACAATAAACGTTTATTCTCATGCTTAGTGGTCTACAGCTCTGCTAGGATTTAGTTGCTCCAGGTAGTTCTGTTCTCTTTGCACACGACTCACTGCTACCGGTGAGGTCAGGTCTGTTCCATTTGAATTTACTCTGGGATCAAGGCTGGAAAAGCAGCAGCTGCTCACATAGGGATGCTCTCTCATGGTACTGCAGGGAAGAGCAAGTCCATCTATTTAACTATTTCAGGAGTCTGCAATGGCATGTCCGCTAACATCTCATTGGACAAAACTCCGAAGTCAAAAAGTAGGCAAATATTCATCAAACACCTGAAGCCTGGCAAAGGCGTGAATGTATGATACCCTGACAGGAAAGTGAAGAAGAGTGAGAAATTTAATCTTACTGCAAGCTGGATGACTTCTGACAAGAGACTAATTTTAATGGACTTTTTAGTAAAAGAAAAAACAAACTTTAAGACAATTTCTGAAAGTAAAAGAATGATCTTGTTGGATATAAAGTGAGAGCTTTCAATTACGATTTATTGAATAAAGGACATTGTTTAAAAAAACGCAAAGTAGTGCTTCCTAAAGCAGCAGCTGCAACAGGATGTATGTAAATCTAAGTTTACTATAGGCTGGTTTTATAAGTGATAATTGATTGCAAATTATATTGACAGTTATTGAACATAATTATTCACCACAGGAACCATCCTTAATCAATTAATCAGGGCTCAATTCAATGTCACTTATCGCACGAGGCAATAACCAACATTTTTTCGTTTTTTTCCTTTACCTACTTTGTTTGCTGTTGCTGAAACATTTTAACAAATTAATTAGATACTAATTCTTCACAATAAATGAAACCCTTAAGGTGCCCAAATAGTAATAACAATGACAATAACCTGTTTATTCTCAGAGAGTTACCTCAGACACTAAAAAAACACAGAACTTTCCTTATGGTTGTAGCCAACAAAGGTCCCACACATCTCATCATAGGTGTCAGCCAGCAAGGATGTCTCCAAGGAAATCCTAATGGTCTAGTTCTATTTTATTCCAATTTTAATAAAAACTTAAATATATAGAAATTAGACTTTTTAACTTTTATCTGATCCAAAATTGGAAAGGATAATGTTGAGCATCAAAAAATGATACCCCATAGTACAGCACTTTGGTATGCTGCGTATTTTGAACTAAAGGAGATTGAAAAGCCTTAAGAGCAAGGTCTCTCTGACTTTCTCCTGTCCTGTTGTCTCTCACACCTTCTTCAACCCCGATATAAGTCAGAAAACAGAATTCCTCTTCCTCAAGGCAGGTCACAGAAACTAGAACCCCGCTCCATAAAAACAAGGAATAAAACCTGGAAGGGTCATTCTTCCATCTCCCTTGAATGACCTCACTCCAGATAGGTCCTGGATAGCATCCAAGAGGAAAGAATGCTACACAAAGAGGCCAGGAAAAATCTGAAGAGCCAGGCCTTCCTGGGTTCTCCTCTTCAGTCTACTGCCATGAGAAAACATTCCTTTATCCAACTGCATTTCTACATAGACATTCATTCTTCATTGAACCTAAGCATAAACAGTTTCCCTGGGTCTTTGGATCTTCTTTTCTGAAGGCTTTTGTGCATTGTAAAACTTCCATTAAATAAATTTGTTATGCTTTTGTTTTGTAAACTATTCTTTTATTTTAGGCATGTTGGGTATAACTCTTATGCCAGGTAAGGAAATGTATCACACCTGTCTGCCATATACAACACACTAGATAGAGACTCAAACTTGTGAACAGAATAAATGATGCACATTCAAGGCAAAATAGGAAGAAAAGTAATGTCATGTTCTTATAGTCAAAGCCTCCAAACAGAGAAGATAGAGAACCACTCACATGAAAAGAATCCAGCTGTTCTGGTTAACATCATATAACAGTTTCTGAAGTTGGTCATATCTATGTTATCCAAAATAAGACATGTAACATCACAGCGTCTTCTGTCCTAGTCAGATTCCAGGGAGAGTATCATGTTTAGTTACCAGTATTACAAAGAAAATTGAAATACAGAACCATATTGTGATTAGGATAGAGAAGTGTTTCAGCAACAGGCCACAGGAAGACTGATAAAAGAGAAAGATCTAGTGACAGAATAAGACAGAAGTTAAAAGAGATGTGAGAGTTGCCTTTTATAGGATTGACCCAAGGAAACAAAGTGGAGATGGATTGCAAGTAGCAACCACAAAAACCTGAAGATTTATTGACCAAAACTTCAGGAAAGCAGCTTTCAGTTCAACATGAACCATAGGTATCCCCTAGTGGATGTCTTCTCTCATGAGATTGGCCCTCTCACAGTCTGTTACATAAAGCCCATCCATGCCGTGTAATTCTAGGATTCTGTGCAGGAAAAACAGATGTGTCAAATTGGTTATGACACTGAATTTTTTTAAATTCCTTCTATTGAAAAATCAAGTACATCTTTGCAAAATAAAAATAGAATTTTCTTATAGCAGTACAAACATTTTATGCCATTCTTTATTGTTTCAAAACTGTGAATATCCAATCAAACTTCATAATTGCTTTCATAAATGCCTGATTAAACTATAAATATTATTAAATATATCCACATACAATAAGGAATGGAAACATCTGGATGAAAAATGGAAAATTTAGACAAGCAGCTGGATATTTTACCTACACAATGCTCAATACCAAGATATTCAGAAGCATCAAACAGCTGATGGGCTTTGCACGTTTCATTTGGATATCTGACTCTATATTCTGCTTTTGTTCATATTCACAGCTTCCTAATCTGCATTTTTTGTTGGGACTATTTTATATACTCCTACTGAGTAGAACTATCCAGTCACAGACAAAGTACTGTTTATCTCTTGCTTCTGGCTCCCCCTACTCTGTTCTCATCCCCTTTACTCCACTAGAATATCAGAAATTCATGAAGAATTAAAATAGGGGTTTTTGTAATATACTCCCCCTCACAACTTCCCTTCACAGCCTTTCTACTGAAATCTAACAATGATGCTCCCCTCTGGCCTCAGAATCCTCCACTATGAAATATTTCTCAAATGACTCTCCGTGACTCTGCCCCTCCACTTGGCATTTCTACCTTCAGATACCAGGGATCCATTTCCAGTTTAGTATCTTGCCTGGCTGCAGTTTTCAGGGCACCGTCTCCCTTGATTTGTCTGACTGCTCCTGTCTTCACAATATTCACAGTCAAAATAATAATGATGAAACCACTAATTTCAACTTAATGAACACTTAATTACATTCAAGTGTTGCTGTGTTTTGCATGAATTAACTCATTTAATCCTCACAACAACCCAATAACCAGGTGCTATTATTGTCTCCCATTTTGTAGATAAGAAAATTGAGGCAAGTAAACTTAATAACTTGCCCAAATTCTCATAAACATAACACTTCCAACCTCCAATCTAAATTCAGGTCTTCTCATTTTGGAGCTTCTCTCTTATGCTGTACTGACTGTCTGATCAGTCTGTTCTAATTTCCAAACATCTTGTCAAAATTGAATTAATATCAAACTCAAGAAAGATATTTGTAATTTATTCTTCCATGTTTTAAGTAGAAACCCCACGTTTTTCTAAATAGCATTTTTCCTAACTTAGGAACAACTGCCTTGTCTTTTACTTGTTCTCATTTTTTATGGTATGATTTAAATATGACAGGTAATCATATCATTGAAATATTTTGTTTTATTAAGATTATTCCACATAAATGGATATTTCAGTCAGTTAGTTGTTCATTTAACAAATAATTATTAAAATGTTTTAAACACTGATGGTACAATAATGAAGAACAAAAACAAAAATTTCTGTCTTGATAGAGCCTACATTCTTGTAAGGGAAACATAATAAGTGTGTGTGTGTGTGTGTGTGTATCAATTACCTGTTAAATGATAACAAGCGCTAAAAATAATAGAAAGCAAAGGAGGAAGATATGTAACATCAGGAAGAAAACAAGTTTTTGATGTAGTATCTAGGGAAGGCATCACAGAATAAATGACTTTTGACTCAAGGCCTGTTGGAGTGGCAGCTATAGCCACGAAGATACATAGAAGAGGAACATTCAAGGCAGAAGGGACATCCTAACTTCAGAGAATGCCTTGCAGGTTCCAGAAATACCAGGAATGCAGTACAGCTGGGGAGAAAAAAGAAGACAGGAATGGGGATGAAGGCGAGGGAAAGGGAACAGAAACAGACAATTAAGTCATAAAGATAGGGAAGGGGAGCTTTTTGGATGATGAGCAAACTGTTAAGCCATTATAAAGAGTTTAGCTTTCAAGAATGAGTTTGGAAACTACTGGAGGTTTTAGAGCAGAGTTATAATATCTGACTTAGGCTTGAGAAGGATCCTCTGGCTGCATATTGAGAAGAGAGCAGTGGGGATGAGCACGAAAAAAGAGGCCAGGCTGGAGGTTGTCACAATAATTCAAATGAGAAGTGGGCTAGCTTGAATTAGGGAGCAATAAGAGAGACAGACATTGGCAGAATTCTGTTTGGGAGGTCAAACTAATAGAATTTGCTGAGATGTGGATTATGAAAGAAAGAAAGAGGAGTCAAAAAAAGACAATGAAATTTTTCTGAGCAAATAGAAGGGAGTTGATTAAAAACTCCTTGAAAAGAGAATCAGCCATACATATGTACTTAATATATAATGAATATAAATGTTAAAACAGCAAAATGAGTTGAAATTCCCCTAGAAACTGTTAAATATGTGTAAAGCAAAATCAAGATAATATAAAGGTACAGTATTAAAATATAGGATACTTCTCTATTTAAATATGACATTGATAGTCCTGCGCAGCCAGTAAATAAAAAAAGGCTTCTTTCTACAGTTATGTTCAGAAGAAGATACTGCACACAGCATTAAATATTTGCCAGAAAATCTGATAGTCAGATTTTGATATTTATTAAGGACTTTCCATATTGAGTTTAATTAAGGATTTGATTATGAATTCTACCTTGAAGGCATGATTACTACTTATCTCTTCACTCTTGGGCCAAAGAGAATTACAGATGCTGAATATCTCTCCACTGCCTCCATGAAATAGTCATTAGTTTGAAAAGGCATCGCTTTTCTTAGTACTGAAAATTGCCTGGAGAAATTTAACTCATTCAGCTTTTATGGTCCTCTTGTAAAGAATACTGAATGCATTTTAATACTACAACTGAAAAGGATAAATTAATCATAACAACTAATTTCTTGATAAATATGCAATTGTCTCTTATTACTCTTTTATTATCATATATTAGTCCTTTATTCCTGTTAATACTGTAAAATATGGCAGGGCAATATACTACAGTTTTAGAGGATGTGGATAAAATTCACCACTCACTTCCATTACTGTACTTAGCTTCTTTTTTGCTAGCTTTATCATTTCCAGCATGTTGATGGAAAACATCACCAAAATGGAACTCATGTTTCGTGTGTGTGTGTGTGTGTGTGTGTGTGTGTGGTGTAACTCAGGGCCTTGGATATGTTATAAAGTGCTCTATCACTGAACTGCACCCCCAAGCCTGGAAGACTCCCTGTTTAAGGAACCCTATTAGTTCAACATCTTGGGTGTCACAAAGGGCTAGGAGGCTATGGCAACCTATTTAAGCTCTTAAGAACTTTCATAGCACACTGTTAAATTATAAAGAGCAATAAAGCTATTCAGCAAAGAAGGAACTCCTGGGACATAGCTGGTGTCTCTTCCTTAATGAATAGAAAGACTAGAATATCATAAATTAGCAACTGAGGGCACCCCACAATCACTAAGAAAGTCAAGACACACCACCAGGAGAGAAGTCTATGTCTCCATTGCTCATACTGCCAACTGTTTCTGGAGGTTTCTGTGAGTTTGATTCCCCATCTTGAACTCTGTCTGAGGAGGCACATGGTTAAGGGCCCCTTTTAACTATGACTTTCTAATTCTTCCATGACCCAAAGAAAGTTTTTATTTTCTCTCTTTGATGGTGGAGAATGTATGAGTGAGTAGAAAAGCACAAATCTTAGCTTGTTAAATACCTGTCCATCTCTATCATTTATACAGTGATCTTAGCCTTGGGTTCATCTGGTTTGGATGAGGTCTCCTCAGCAATGTGTACAACCCCTTGCATGATTTGGTGGAGAAAGAATAAAGAGAAACCAGACACTCATTCCCATTTCTTTCTTCTACCTTGCTATGGATTAAAAACCAGTGGTCAACTTAAAACCAGCTGAATTAAATCGGCATGGTGCTGAGTGCAGATGGCCCACTTGAAGAAAGTTGCCACACAACAAGAGATGTGGAGAGGAAAAGTGTGGCATTGTGGGTTCTCCTAATTGTTGTTTAGAGCCATTGGTTCTCCTGGAGGAGTTTGTCACAGCTAGCTTCCCTGATATGAACTCACCCATTATCATCAGAGAGCTTGGGACCTTGTCACTGAGAGTGGCTGTGGTTCATTTTGGAGGAGCTTTGGTCCTTACTTTGAGCATCACTTCCTGGCTCCAGAGGGAAAGACGTGTGCTGTTTAATCTCCATGAGAAGTTTGTGACACTGGCTTCCTGACATGTACTCAACTGTTCTCATTGTCGGAGGAGCTCAGGACCTCATTGTTGCTGAGGATGGCTCTGGTACTTTTCAGGGGAACCCTGGTCCTTATTTTGAGTGTCACTTCTTGGCTACAGTGTAGAACCCTCCACCTACTGGCACAGATCCTTCACCCTGCTGGCATAAGCTTTCTAGCTTCTAGCACTGAGCTTTGGGCCTTCCCAGCACAGATTCATAAAACAGACCTGCATGAGTCCTTGTCATGGGCTCTAAGCCTCCAGTTGGACTCGTGGGAGGCATTGTCATATGCTCTAGGTTTTCCGCTGGACTCATGCAGGACATTACTGTGGGGTCCAGGCCCTCTGCTGAATTTTTCTAGGTCTTTAGTGTTGTGAACAGATTTCCTGCACTTTCTTGTATTCAATTCTGGTGGCCACCATAAAATGATATTATAAATTCTGTATCGTGTATGTAATTGTTCTCCTTGTAACCCCTGACTACAACATACCTTAATTCTCCAACATAAACATATCCATTTTTAAGAAAGGAAAAAAACCCAACGTTAGTTCACCCATCACAAATGTCAAAATATAGCATTAAAGTTTACCGTTATAGGTAAAATAAAAAAATACAAAAAAGAGGCTAATATCTCTTATCTTTCTCTGACATGATTCAAACTCTTCAGGTTTTGTTCTTTAGTCTCTTCTCTATATTTGTCCATGTGTTGAATATCATTTATTAGTGACACATCCCCTTCATTTTGTACAATGTCTGTCATGACTGTAACCCTAGGTAACCTGTTCCTCCAGAACATAGCCTAGTTTCAACCTTCACTCCTTTCTCAGTACTCCTGCTGGGAACTATCACATATTCAGATAATCAGATAGTTTTTGCAATCTCCACATTAGTGGTTGGTTTCTATAACATTCCTTTTGAAAAGGCAACCTTGTCAAAATGCTGAAAATAACTATTTTTCCAATGTTTCTCTAATTAGTTCATATAATAATAAATATAATTACAAGAATAATAATAATAAATTAGAGTGCATCTATTTTGACAAATACTGTAAAACCAGTGGAATTAACTTCGCTACCAATATTTTTCTATGAGAATCACATTCAGAACTTTCAAACTGCAAATACTTATTTTTATTCAAGAAAGATAGGTAGCTTGCTAAATGCATTTACTATCAGCAAAAAAACATGAATGTGTAAGAAAGAAAATTAAGAGTCAATTATCAGTCATCATTTTAAGGATGAACTTCCCAAAACGTATTTAGATGAAGTAAAAACTAAAAACATCTGCAGAGCAAGAAATCCACCTTCAGTGGGGTAAAAATTTACCCTGAAAAACATTATAAAGAATGACAGTCTGTACAGCCTGTCTCAGTGCCAGATACTTAATAGCAATAACAGTATAGAAACCATAAAGAGACTACTCTGGGTTAAGATTGTCAAGGAATTTTTTTAAAAGGAGGTGGTCCATTTGAAATACATGGGATTTAGATCATTGTAGAGAATATGAAAATTGTATTTCAGTGAGCAGAGTAGTATTAGAAGGGTGAGCATAATTAGGATTTTCTTTTAAGAAAATTGAAGGTAAAAGTATCTAGCTAGAATGGATAGAATGGGAGATCTGAAAGATAAGACTAGAAGATGCACTGGGAACAGATATGGAAGACCATACTTGGCCAAGAAATGTGAGAAGACATTAACCAAGAAATAAAAAGACAACCAATAAAATGAAAAAAAAATGGAAATATAGTTGATAAGGGGTGTAATGTCAAGAATATATAAAGAACTCAAAACTTAAATAGCCCAGTTAACTTGGTGAAACCTACTTGAATAGATACTTGCCAAAATAATATATACAAATGGCCAATAAGCACGTGAAAATACGTTCAGTATCATGTCATTAGAGAAATACAAATCAAAATCATGAGACAGTAATGTAAACTGATATGTCTACTGTGGAAAACATTTAAGAAGCCTTAAAAAACTGTTTAAAAAATATCCTTATAAACATATGATTCAGCAATTTCGCAGATATGTGTATAACCAAGAGAAATAAAAGCCTATTTTCATACAAACACGTGCACAAATGTTCACAGCAAATGAGAAGCATAAACAACAAATTCACTGAGAGAGAAATTAGGGAAACCACAATCTTCACAATAGCATCCAAAAACTGAAATACTTAGGAATCAATCTAACAAAGGAAATAAAAGATCTATATGTTGAAAACTACAGTACACTGAAAAAAGGAGATTAAAGAGGATATCAGAAAAGGGAAAGATACTCCTTACTCATGGATGGGAAGAACTACATTGTGAAAATGGCCATACTTCCAAAACTGTTACACAGATTCAATGCAATCCCAATCAAAATTCCAATAGCTTATCTCACAGAATTAGAGAAATTCATCTGGAACCAGAAGAGACCTAGAATAGCAAAGGCAATCCTGGGCAACAAAGGCAAGGCAGGGGGCATCACAATCCCTTACTTGGTATTATACTACAAAGCTACTGTGCTAAAATTGACATGGTACTGGAATAAAACAGACCTAAGGATAAGTGGAACAGAGTAGAAGAAGTAGACATAACTACAAACACACTTAGCCACCTTGTCTTTGACAAAGGGGCCAAACACCTTCACTGGAAGAAAGATAGCCTCTTGAATAAATGACACTGGAAGACCTGACTCTCCACATGCCAAAGACTAAAATCAAATGCATATCTATCATCATGCACTAAACTAATGTCAAAATGGATCAAAGATCTAAATATTAAAACAGAAACACTAAATCTACTGAAGAGAAAGTAGGTAAAAATCTTGAAGCCATAGGTGTAGATAGAGAGTTCATGAATAAAACCCAGATTGCATGGGAAATACTTCAAGAATTCACAACTGGGATCTCATCTTGTTAAAAAGTTTTGCGCAGCAAAAGAAATCACCAACAGTGCAAAGACAACACACAACGTGGGAAAAAAATTATCTAGATGTCCTTCAGACAAAGAACTTCAATCTTGAACAAAGAATTGAAAAAAAATTAGACATCCCAAATTCAAAGACCCAACCCAAAAATGGACATCTGAGATAAATACACACTTCTCGGAGGAAGAAATACAAACAGTAAATATATATATGAAAAATATTCAACATTACTGGTCATTTAAGAAATGCAAATTAATGCTGAGATTCCATCTCACTCCAGAAAGAATGACTATCATCAAAAAATCAACCAAAAGCAAATGCCAGAGGGGCTGTTGGGAAAAAAGAATATTTCTCCACTGTTGGTGGGCGTAGACTGGCACAACCACTGTGAAAATCAGTGTGGAGATTCCTCAGAAAACTTGAATTACAGGTTCCATTTCACCCAGCTATTTCCCTTTTGCATATCTTCCCATAAGAATTAAAAATATTGCCAGGCGTGGTGGCACATACCTGTAATCCCAGGACTCAGGAGGCTGAGACAGGAGGATTGTTGCAAGTTCAAGACCAGCCTGGGCTACAAAGTGAGATCAAGGCCTGCCTGAACTGCATAGCAAGATCCTGTCTCAAAAAGAAACAAAATAAAAAAAAGAATTAAAAACATCATACCACAGTGATATATGTGCACCCATGTTTATTGCAGTACAATAATAGCTAAATCTTAGAAACAACCCAAAGGCCCATTAACTGAGGAATGGATAAAAAAGATGTGGTATTTTCATACAGTGGAGTACTACACATTCAAAAAGTAGGATAAACTTCAGATTTTTATAGGTAAATAGATACAACTTGAGACCATACTCATGAGTGAAATAATTCAGACTCACATGTGTAAACATTGTATTGTCTCCCTGGTATAAGAAACTGAAAAAGTAAACAAGGTCTAAAATGCACAATAGATATTGTGAAATGGGAAGAAATTGTCCAAAAGGAAAAAAGGAACTGAGGTGGCTGGAAGGGGAAAGGACAGTAGGGAAAAAGGAAAAAATTGCAAGTCAGTCATTCTATTAGTGTCTCTTAGTTCATTAAAAAGGAAGATTTGTGCTAACATTGATTGGAGGAATTTTTATGTCCATATTTTGTACCCTAAGCAGCTACTTTAAAGATAACAACATGTAATATGGTAACTATAGTTACTCTCCTATTATTTTGTTATGAAATTTTGTTTTACCTTTTTTCCATAAAATAAGAAAAAAGTGTTCATGGCAGCATTATTCCAAGTACTCAAAATGTAAAAACAACCCAATGTGTATCAAGTGAAGAAGGGATAAACCAAGCTGAGTGGGGTATCACACATCTATAATCCAAAATATAGAAAGCTGAGGCAAGAGGATCAAAAATTTAAGCCTAGCTAGGGAAACTTAGTGACTTAGTGAAGCCCAGTTGAAAATTTAAAAACTGAGAAAGGACTGAAGATGTAGCTCAGTTTAAAGGCCATAGGTTCAATTTCCAGTGCTGGGAAAAAAAAAGGAGGGGTAAGGGATAAATAAAACATGGAATATTATTCAACAATGCAAAGGAGTGAATTAATGATACATATGGCAACACAAGTAGCCACTGCAAACATTATGTCATGTTTAAAAAATCAAAAAGCAAAAGACATATTATACTGATTGTTTTTCCCTTTGATGGACAAAATACCAGACACCAGCAACTAAGTGGAGGAGGAGAGGTTTAGCTGGCCTGTGGATTTAACTGGCCCATGGTTGGCTGGCACCAAGACAGCAATATAACGGCAGGAGTGTGTGGCAGAGCAAAGTTGCTCACTTCATGACAGTCAGGAGTACAGCACAGGGTGTTAAAGAAAATACACCCTCCAATATCACATCCCCAGTGACTCAGCTCCTCCAACTGAGCCCCAACTTCTGATACCACACACAGTGGAATAATCTGCAGATAAACATAGCTCCTCCATGAGCCAATCACCTCTCCAGGAGTCCCCTAATACTATCAGTCTGAAAATGAAGCTCAACACCACACACATATTCTATGATTACATTTATGTATAAATGTACAGGATAGGCGAATTCATAGACAGAAGGTAGAATAATAGTTTTCAGGGGACAGAAGGACAAAACAGTGAGTGACTGTTTATAGGTAAGATCTCTGGGGAATGGAGAGGTATGAAAATGTTGTAGAACAGGATACGACTATCTCCACAATATCTTCTCTATCTAGAAGGATCTCTTTCCCTCTAGAAGCCTACCATGTTTGGTCTCACAGTAGCAAGGGTTGAAATGAAATAAGGTGGAGAATACTATATTCCCCACTACTATGAGCTTATTAGATCAAGAAACAACCACTAAGATATACTTCATAATTTAAAATTTCTACTGTGCCAGGCACGATGGTGCACACCTGCAATCCCAGCACTATAGAGACTGAGGCAAAAGGATTGCAAGGTAGAGGCTATCCTGGGTTACACAGAGAGCTCAAGGCCAACTTGGACAACATAGCAACCTCCTGTCTCAAAAACAAAACAAAAGATAAACAATTTAAAACACAATGAAATAAATTTCTACTAAATTGCCTTGTACCCAACTAGGTTCTTAAGGAATTGGGGATAGCTAGTATCTTGTGTCAGTAAGCCTTCAATAACTGTTTGTTAAATAATCAAATATTTGCATGAAATCATTCTTGATAATTTGCGCCCAGAATTCAAAATATTCAAAAAAGAAAATAATCATTACACATAGGCCATTGCCTTCTCTACATCTTATGCTAATAAGTGTCACCCCAACTACATTAAGATGGACATCCTCTTCCTTCTCTGCTATTACCTTTGCTGCAAAATTCTTTTCCTTCTAGAGGGAGAAAATCACTGCTTCATGTAGCTCTTTCTGCAATGGAGAGAGTTCTGGTGAGAACTCGAGCATTCCACATTTCTTTTAAACCTGGGTGGGATCCTTCCTGACCCCACAACTGTTGCATCCTGCTTGCCTAGAAAACCAGCACCACATAAAGGACACCACAGTTTGCTCCTAGGTTGAAAAGTAGCCAGGCCCCCTTGAATCACGGTGGCAGTGGCCTCTCTGTGCCTGGATGGTTAAGCATAGTAAAATGAATCCTAAGGAACTGATTCCATAGGCAGTTTTCTCTGAGCCCAGGGGTTGTCTTCTCTAATGAAAGGTTGTACTTTTGTACTCAAGACTATGACGGGTTGAATCTTGCCCAACCCTATGATGGGCTACTCAACTCTATGATATGTTGAGTCCCCTTACGGCATCTTTCTTCTTGTAGCTACACAAAGCACTTTGTTTCTTTTTAATGGAGCTAATTTCTTTAGCAACCATATTTCCTTTGACCCTAACTTTTCATCTTTTTAGTCAAAATTTAAGTTTTTAAAATTTTTCTGCTCTGCTTTTTGCCCCCAATCATAGGTATTAATCTGGATAAAATCAGCCAGCTTTACACATGACACAGCCTGAATGCTACACTACATTGAAATTTTCTCTGTTACATCAGTTAGACCACCACACTTACCTCTGTCACCTACAAAGACTTAGGACATGTACAAAATGTAAACAAAAGTTTTTTTCCAGACTGTAACACATTTGCCTTCTTATCCAATTGACAACAGAATCTTTTTTTCCAACAGAAATCATCTGACCCTGGCATTTACTGTCTACGTTCTTATCAGAATACTGGCCTTCTGAAATTCAACAAGAATCACCCCTTCAGCCTCTGCTTACAATGTTTTAGACACTCTACCCCATTTCTTCAGAGCTTTCCAAATTCCTCCTGAAAATCAGTTCCAAAGTCTTCTGAACTACATGGCCATGTTAGACAAAGCAAAGACCCTATGTCTCTATACCAATTTTCTGTATTAGCTGACTTTCCCATTGCTGGGATACAATAGCTGATATTAAGAAAACCTAGAGAAGAGGTTTAATTTGGCTAACAGCTTCAATGTATTCAGTCTATGGTTCAATAGCATCCAGGCAAAAACATTATGATTGATCAAAGTGCATGGTGGAGCAAGTAGGAGAACTATGCTAGAGAAAAAGAATCCAGGAACCATATATAGTTCCAAAGATCACATCTTAATGACCAACCCAAACACACACAGAGTGTACTTTACTAATGCCCTTAGCAGCTCCCAAACCAATCAAGTTGACATGGGTAATTTTAACTACCACAGCTACCCTCTTCCATCTCTCTAACCCTTTCCACATTTGCTTGTTTATAGTCATTTTTGCTTTTTTATGGTTCTAGGGATAGAACTCAGAGCCTTGCCTACATACTGGGCAAGCAATCTCTGAGCTACACCCCAGCCCCCTTTTACCCCTTTGCACCTCAGCTCCCCACCTTCCTCTGTAATCCTTCAGGCTTCCTCATTCAATCTCCTGCCCTGCTGAAAACCCTTCTCCAGCCATAGAAACCACTACCAGTGGCTTCAATATCAAGAATTCCACATGCTATTACCTATAGATGGGAGGGAATGTTCCTGCTCCAGTTGAGGATATAGGAGAATGACCTGATAGTCTATGATACACTGAATATTCTATGATAAAGTGAATACACTTTCCAACAGACATTTTATTTAAAATAATAATTACTTTCTGCATTTCATATGCTAGTAAAGAAAGTCAATAACTGTTTTATCACAATATTTTCAGGAGAAATATCTTATGAGTTTTAAACATCGATTTACAAATTGTTATTATACATAAAGTGCTATTTTTTTGAGAACTGCATTTATCCTTGGATAGAATTATTATCAGTAACTATTATTATCCATCCCAAACTCTTATCCATGTTTTATTGCTCTTGGTAGCTAAAGAGATTATGTCAATGCAATACAAGAAATTCTTCTCCAGTTAAATTAACTTTCAGAGATGGAATTTGGCATAAATTGTTGTAGACTCTCAGGTAAAGTGAACAAATATTTTGAGTGAAATCATAATGGATACTTGATTTTCCAACTAACTTAAATGTGTGAACCTTTGTAGGTGAAGTCAGTCAAGATTTTAATATTACAGTGATGAGTACATTTAGCCAAACTTCAATTTGCTTAGGATTTCTCCCATCACCTTAGGAAGATGTTACACTGCTGATGACTAGGTGTGATTTTGTCACATCAAAATATATATACACCTGAGCTTAAAATGGAAAGTTGATTTTGAATAAGACTCATGGTTTGAAGGTACAGCAGGATGGTACTAAGCAGAAGGTTTGATAATGAGAAATTACAGTTTCCTGCAATTTTTGAGGACCAGAGGGAGGGAATTATTTGCTTTATGCTGGCAGCAATTTCCCTAAACCCTGTGAGATGGCATAGCTCAAGCTGTTGCAAATGTAGACATAGTAGCTACCAGCCACAGCTCTTGGTTGGAAAAAGATTCCCTGGGGCATGAAATATATTGAAAAACCTTTCTAAATAGGATTGATCACTTAATTTGACTGTTTTAGAGAAAATCTTACATCATCTTCAATTCCTAGCACTTGTTCACCACACCCTGGAAACATAATAATCACTTCCACGTAGGAGTGTGTGTGTGTATACACGTACTCCTTAATTAGACAATCTAATCATCGAGATTGTCATAAGTATAATGTATTGAAAGTTTTAGGCACTTGGTATAGGACATTTCTCACCTTAGCTTTCACAATATAACGCCATAACAGCAAGCTCCTCCTCTGAGAAAAAAAAAATTAAATCTTTTGATGTATGGTTGTATGGTTGTATCTTTTCTCCAAAATAGGTATAGTGACATCAACCATTGCCACCAGTCCTCAAAACAAAACAACCAGCAACACAAAGAGGCCCATCGTGTTTAAAAACAGAGGAACTGATGGCTGTTTTGTTAGCCACACATTTTATTTTGAGGGGTTAACTTTTGCCTCTCATTTATACTTTTTCTTTCATGAATGAGCAATTAATTTCTTCGCTGCTGTCGCTGTTTCAGCGCTTCAATTTACAATAGCCTTTTGTTTTCTTGCAATCGGGAAAAAAGCTTTGAAGGATTTCAATCTTCAAAAACACAGAACATTTTCTTTCTTTTTATTTCTGAACACACAAAAAGTCTATTCTTATGTATATTTAATAATAGGCTTCAAAAAGAGCCTTATTGTGCACCTTAACATGATCTGATTGATTCTTGCAGCTAAGTCAAAGGAACACATACAAATCTTAGTTCTGGGAAACATTTTCTATTTTAATATTTTAAAGTGTAAACTTTATAATAAGCCAGAAGAGAAAATGTAAATATGTTGTATTTCATTTTAAATACAGTTAGGCATAGTTTAAACACAGGCAACTCATTCCAGATGATAATGTGACTTGGATAATAAAGTGCTTCATGTAAAGTCGCAGAAGTTCAATACTGCTACAGTTTACAATTAGAGAAAATACTGCATATCCCTTATTTCTGTTTATCTGTTGGAAACAAGGAGATGCACATATTTATGTATACATATGTACAAGATAGATAGATAGATAGATAGATAGATAGATAGATAGATAGATAGATTACATACATACATACATATATACATACACAGGCAAAGAAAAACAACACGTCTAAAGCATTTCCAGGTAGAAATAGTGGGTACTGATAAAATCTAAGACATAAATTCATAATATCCTCTTTTATTTTTTAAAAACAGATTGTGAGTAGGGCAGTGAATGTGACTAAGATAGAAAAATGTTAATTATCTAGAATGGTTTTAATGGTTTCAGAATTAAAATGCTAACTTAATAGTCAGATTAATTCAGAACTAACCAACATATACTTTCTCTTTTTACCCCGATGAAATTTAAAATATGAGTAATTCAGTTAAATGAATATTATACCTATGCTCCTAGTAAAAATGAGTTGAATTCAAAATACATCTTATCTTAGTCTTTCTACTAAAAAGTATTACAATATTGAAACAAGTTTGCTTATTATCCATCACTTCTTCCTCATACAGTGTGCCTGTGGGTACACACACATACAAATTAGTTAATAGAGGTCTTCAAGTACTTAAACTTCAACAAATTGAAAATGTACTATAAATGTTTCATTTTATATTATGCAAATGCAGTATTTTGTTTTATAATGTTAATATATTTTCCTTGTCCACTGGAGAGCTTAATAAGGTACAATATTTTCTCTATTGTTTATCTCAAAAGCACACACAGAAGACAGCAAGGCAAGACACTTGCTGGGTGACAACCCATCACCCAGTCAGCTCAGGCGTGCAGGCATATCTTGCACTCTGACAGTCAAAATGACCAGCAATGATGTCCTGCGCCTTAAGATATCCTCCACCATTCTTCATGAGTCAAACACATGTTCAAAGTCAGAGACATCCTAAGGGAGGCTCTTAGTGAAGCCTTAGTAAATCTACAGTTAGGTTAGATTGACAGGAATCCAACACTTCCTTTATGATTACCTCTCTGTACCCTAGCAGTAACCATGATATTTCAGGGCATTCAATGGAAGCATCTGGAAACCAGGGAATCAAGGTGGTCCAAGGGAATTCAGTGGAAATCTGGTCAAGTGATAAAATTCTCCACATTGTAGTTCTATCTTAATATGACTACATGAAACTAAACTTACATAAAATGTAATGGGTAATCTGAAAATACCTCATGTCTTGGCAATATCTGCCTAGAGCATACTATTTATCTCTAGTATAATTTTAATATATTATAAATATACATGATGTATTTTGAATATATTATCCTATTATATGGCTGGAGCATAATTGTTTAACCAACCCTCTCGTATCTTAATATGACTACGTGAAAATAAACTTATATAAAACATAATGGGTAATTTGAAAATACCTCATGTCTTGGCAATATCAGCCTAGGGCATACTATTTATCTCTAGTATAATTTTTAATATATTATGAATATACATGATGTGTTTTGAATATATTATCCCATTATATGGCTAGAGTATAATAGTTTAACCAATCCTCTGGTACCTTAATATGACTACATGAAAATAAACTTATATAAAATGTAATGGGTAATTTGAAAATATCTCATGTCTTGGCAATATCTGCCTATGGCATATTATTTATCTCTAGTATAATTTTTAACATATTATGAATATACATGATGTATTTTGAATGTATTATCCCATTATATGGCTATAGTATAATTTGTTTAACCAATCCTCTTTGAATAGTTCCCATTTTTATGTTAACATGCAGCTCTGTGATAACTATACACAGAGCTATATTCTTTAGAGGGCATACCTCAATGGTTAAGAGCATGATCCCAGGAAACTGAAGTTTGGATATAGCTCTATCTGTTTCTGACAGTGTGATAAAGGACAAAGCATTTTTTATCTAAGCTTTAGTTCCTTCATATATAAAAAGGAAGATAATTCCTAGTGTTTTGTGAGGATCCACTGAGAAAGTACATGTAAAATCATAGTAAATTCATGTTACTTTACTCTTGAGCTAGTTAGTTATAATTTATTTCCTTGGGATAAATTCATAAAAATGGAATTACTTTGCCCATGTACATTTTTATAGCCCATGATACATATTGTCTAATAGGTCTTGCTATGGTTTAGATCTGGACCATCCCTGGAAAGTCTCATGTGTTCAGAGGTGGGGTTTAGGGAAGGTTATTGGATCATGGAGGTGCAGTATTCACTGGTGTAGTCATCCACCGATGAGTTTAGCAGCTGAATGTGCTGTTAGGAGGTAGGACCAGGTTGGAAGATTCAGGTCACTGGATGTGTAACCTGGAAGGGTGTGTCTCCCTCTCAAGCACCTCTTTTCTCTCTCTGTTTCCTAGATACCACGACATGCGCGGTTGTCCTCTTCCAGACCCACTGTGCCATTTCTACCTTAGAGCCAACTGACTATGAACTGAAGCTTCTGAAACTATGAGCCAAATAAACCTCTCCTACTTTAAATTGTTGGTGCTGGGTACTGTCTTTTCAATGAAGAAAATGACCAAGACAGGCCTCAATGTACATAATTCGCAACAGCATTGCATGTTACCTTGTAATTGTAATATATATTGGTTTGTATCTAGAACTAACCTGAAAAGTCATCAAGAGAAGTTCTAAATTTCTGTTTCAGTTCTGTTCTCTGAGTATCTACCATGGGGACAGTTACACAACACACACTCACCCAATGTTTCTTTAGTGAAATCTGAATCTTTTATTCTGCACATCTGTTCTTTAAAACAGCAGCACACTTTGAGATTTAGCATTCATTATGGAGACCACTGTTTGTAAACAGAATTGAGTGGGCTACATAGTTAAAGGTAGTAGTTCTCACCTGAAGAACTTATTTGAAAATCCAGATCTTTGTGTCCTTCTTGCAGGAATTCTGATTCTGAAAGTCTCGATAAGGTCCCATGAATTTTAACTTTTACTTACTATCTTCCAACCACCGCCTTTCATGATACACATAACGCACACATTCCTTTTGGGTAGGCACTAGCCTCTGGAGTCTTTGCCATAACTCTAAGTTCTTTCCAGCCCTGTAACTCCAGGACACATGATTTTAAAAACATAACCAACCAAACAAAAAAAAAAAAAAAAAAAACTCAGAACTTGTATAATTTGTTCATTGTTGCTAAACTAGCTAGATTTTCTGTTGATTTAGGGAAGGAACAAATGAAATAAGGATGAAAAGTTTATCCCAGTACATTTACACACACAGCCAAATTTCATTCTGGTATCTTTTAATGGTGTGTTAGAAACTAAGTTAGAGCGGGGCGTGGTGGTGCACGCCTTTAATCCCAGCACTAGGGAGGCTGAGGTAGGCGGAGCGTTGTGAGTTCGAGGCCGGTTTGGGCTACAATGCGAGCGTAAGGCCGGCCTGAGCTACATAGTGTGACCCTGCCTCAAAAAACCAGGGCTGGGAGTTTGGTTCAGTGCCTTAAGTGCCTGCCCTGGCAGGCGCGAGGTTTTGAATTCAATTCCCGGTGCCGCAAAAAAAAAAAAGAAAAAGAAAAAAAGAAAAGAAACTAAGTTAGTCTGGTGGATTCTGAAAAAAGCTGAAACTGTGTTATCAGTAGGTCTCACTTTGTTTGATTCAGAATGTTTGCACACAGAAACCAGAAAGGGCTGCCAGGGAAGATGTTAGCACTAAGGCCCATGAAAGCAGAGATGACCAGGTCCTTACCCTTCTTTACCGGGCAACCCAAAACCAACAACCCAGCTGAAGGACATAAGAAATGGCTCTCAGAAAGTTCTTCAAGGTCTGTAGAAAACACTCAAGGATCATCTTCCAATTTTGCATCTGAGACTCAAAAGTCACACCCAAGGAAGGAAGAGTTAATACTAAAAAATGATACCAGTAAAGGGACACTCTTAACCTGATCACCAGGTCAAGTAATTTTGGGTAAACAACTTTAGTTCTTGTTACACCTGTATCTGGTTCATCTCAAGATAGCTTCCAGTTACCCAGTTATCCTGAGCCTCAAATAAGAAAGTAGACATCGCTTCCTCTTCTTATGTAAAATAAGAATAGAGTTGGAATGATGACATTAGATGACTTAGCAGAGGACCTTACATAACACAAATGGTCATTTTCCTTCTCTTTATCCCATCTTTACTTCAAATCCCTATCTCTCTGTGTGTGAATAGGATTGCTAGTTCACATATTCCTAAATTATACTTTTTTAAAATTAAGTTTATTGGTATAATTTAGATATGCATAATGATCACATTCATCATAGGGAATTGGTACCTGTATATGATTTTTTGTTTGTTTGGTACCAGGGATTGAACTCACAACCTTGTGCCCTGCCAGGCAGGTGCTTAGGTCACTGAGCTAAATCCCCAGCTATGTGATGTATTTTTTTAGTTTTTTTTTATTTAAGAGAAAAAAGACACAGAAAAGAAAAACAAAAAGCAAAAGAGACAAACAAACAACAACAACAAATCCAATACAGTAACATTACAGGTTTACAGAACAAGATGATAGGAATTTGACAATGGCTGTAATATTGCATATTGTTACCTTCAATGGGGTTGTTTAGATTAACAGATTATAAATAAGTAAAATTGATCTAATCATATGAGTATTAACTGTTCTTTTTCAATAACTAATGCATTTAGTATTATAGTCATTTTAACTATCTTATGTATACATATATACAAATTTATGTCTTTTTCCTTTTCCCTTCCTTCTTTCCTCCTTTCCCCTTATAATACCTCTTGTTATCTTCAAAATAACTGCCCACACCATCAGGCATAATGTAATCAAACAAAATAGTACAAAATAAAACCAATAAAAACAAAACAGTGGAAGCAATACAGGACTTCAAAACAATAGTAACACAACAGTGGTTACCATAATGCCTCTTGTTATCTTCTAAGCAGTTGCCTATATCATCAGTCATAATACAATCAAACAAATCAAAATAGAATAAAATCACTCAAAACAAAACAATGAAAGCACTACAGGGCTTCAAAATAAGGTGATCGGATATCAGTAATGGCTACCAGAATGTATTTTGTTATCTTTAAAACAGCTGTCCATGCCATCAAATATAATAAAATTAGACAAACTAAAATAGAATAAAACCAAACTAAACAGAACAATGAAAACAATACAGGACTCAAATCACGATCATAGATTAACAATGGCCACTGCCTTCCCTTTTTAGACACTTCCACCCCCTTCATTTTTACAATATGTATTGTGTATTTTGAATCTTACTAACTCCTTTAGCTTTTTTGTACTAGGGAGATAACATGATGTTCACCCATGTGACACTGGATCATTTCATCCATGAACATGATCTTAAGTTATATCCATTTACCTACAAGAGGCTTGAGGTATTTTTTATACCTGAGTAGCTTTCCATTGGATAAAAATGCCATATCTTTCTTGTCCACTATGTAGCTAATGGGCAAGCTACCCCCACTTTATGCGATGTATTTTGATTCTTCCTCTTTTCTCAATATGCTCCCGTTTCTTCAACCCCTCTTCCTCTCTCTATTTACAAAGTTCCATTTCCATTTTATTCTTTTTTTATTATTTGTTTTCCTTTTCCCTTCCATCCTTTCCCCCTTCCCTCTCCCTTGTTCCTCTTTCCTTTCAAAAATTTTTTTCCTATTTCACAATATATATTATACATTTTGGTCCTTATTCACTCTTTCAGTTTCTCACACCAGGGAGACAATGTAATGGTCACACATGTGTGTCCAATTTATTGCACTTAAGAATATGGTCACAAGGTGCATCCATTTACCTAGAAATGTCTCAAATTTATCCTTCTTTACCTGTGAGTAGTACTCCACTGTATAAAAAAAAACACACATCTTCTTTTTTATCCATTCCTCGGTTAATGGGAATTTGGGTTGTTTCCAAGACTTAGGTGTTGCAAACTGTGCTCAATAAACATGAGTGTATATATGTATGTATATATATATATATATATATCACTGTGGTATGATGTTTTTAATTCTTCCAGGAAGATACCCAGAAGGAGAATAGCAGTGTCAGATATGATCTCTAAGTCTAGTTTTTTGAGGAACCTCTACACTAATTTCCACTGTGATCGCACCAGTCAATACTCCCACCAACAGTGGAGAAAGGTTCATTTTCCCCCACACCTCTCTAGCATTTGTTATTGGTTGATTTCTTGATGATAGTCATTCTTTCTGGAGTGAGATGGAGTCTCAGCATTGTTTCAATTTGCATTTCTCAAATGACCAGTGATGTCGAACATTTTTTTCATACATCTATTTGCTCTTTGTATTTCTTCCTCTGAGAAGTGTGTATTCCTCTCAGATGCCCATTTTTGGATTGGGTCTTTAAATTTGGGGGTCTAATTTTTTCAGTTCTTTATATGTTCTAGGTATAAGTTCTCTGAGGGACAAATGGCTAAAAGTTTTTCCCACTTTGTGTGTTGTTTTTGCACTCTGTTGGTGATTTGTTTTGCTGTACAAAATCTTTTTAATAGAATGAGATCCCACTTGTTGATTCTTTATATTCTTTCCTGTGCAATCTGGGTTTTATTGGTTGCCTATATCTCTATCTTCAAGAGTTCTACCTATTTGCTCTTCCAGCAGACTTAGTGTTTTTGTTTTAATATTTAGATCTTTGATCCACTTTGATTTTAGTTTAGTGCTTGATGATAGACATATGTCTGATTTTAGTCTTCAGTATGTGGAATGCCTGTTTTTCTAGCACCACTTATTCAAGAGGCTGTCTTTCTTCCAGTGAAGGTGTTTAGTTTCTTTGTCAAAGATAAGATGACTGAGTGTGTTTGCACTTGTGTCTGCATCTTCTAATTTGTTCCACTGGTCCTCGGGTCTGTATTTACGCCAGTATCATGCTGATTTTATCACAGTAGCTTTGTAGTATAATTTCAATTCAGAGATCGTTGATGCCCCCTTCCTTGTCTTTTTTGCCCAGAATTGTTTTTGCTCTTCTAGGTGGCTTCTAGCTCCAAATGCATTTTAGGAATGTTTTCTGTAGTTCTGTGAGGTATGCTAATGGTATTTTAATTAAGATTGCCTTAAATATGTATAACAATTTTGGGAGTATGGCCATTTTCACTATGTTGGTTCTTCCTGTCCATGAGCAAGGCATATCTTTCCTTTTTCTGATATCTTCTTTGACCTCCTTTTTTAGAGTACTGTAATTTTCAGTGTATAGATCTTTTACTTCCTTTGTTAGATCGATTCCTAACTATTTCATTTTTCTGGATGCCATTGTGAAAGTTGTGGTTTCCCTAATTTCTCTCTCATTGAGTTTGTAGTTTGTGTGCAGGAATGCTATTGATTTCTAATTGCTGATTTTGTATCCAGCTATGCCACTGAACTTGGTTATTAAATCTGTAAGTCTTTTGGTGGAATTCTGGGGTTCTTCTAAGTAGACTATCATGTCATCTGCAAATAATGATAATTTAATTTCTTCCTTTCCTATCCTTACTCCTTTATTTCTTTTTCTTGTCTATGCTCTGTTTCCAGAACTATATAGTGTAGTTTTTAAATAACCAACAAGCATTTGTTGTAAACATGATTATATGCCAGCATATTTTATGGATTATACAGTGAAAATATATGTTGTGATTCAATCTCATCAGGAAGAGAAAAATAACATACAAAGGAGAATAAAAAATGCAGTATGTAAAAGATACATTTCCATTAGTCCCCCTCGAAATACTCCCCTTCACTTTGAACACATTTACTCCATCATTCTTGCCACTTTCTGAAGCAGTTCTGGAAATCCTCTTTCACAAGTGTCTGTATGAGCTGTGATGAAAATTACAGTGAATGTTGCCTCCAAGTCCTACCCAGTTGGAAGACAGGTTTGTAAAAATATTACATTGTGTCCTCATCTACCTTACTCACTAGATCTAGCTAGTCATCATGTGACTTCTGGATCTTCCCCAAAATCAAAATGTCTATGTAAGCTAAACATTTTTAATCAGTGCAGGACATCAAGGCAGTCATGAAAGAGCAACTAAAGACACTTGCAAAAGAGGACTTCTAGAACTGCTTCAGAAAGTGGCAAGAATGATGGGATAAGTATGCTCAAAGCAAGAGGCTGCTTTTTAGGGAGATAAATAGCAATGTGTATTTTACTATAATAATATTTTAAAATTTAAACATTCACTTTTTAATCATACTTCATATGTAATAACTCTGAAAAACACTGAAATGTTATTAAATTTTATTTATTAAGTAGATAATTTATCACAATTTAATTTATTAAGAAGTGTCTGCTGGATCAGCTATGTGTACTATAACAATCCAGAGAAAAAAGAAATACATTAGCCTGAATATTTAGGGATGGCATCAAGAATGGTTTAATCTTAGCTCTGAAATAAAAACATTTACACATTATTTACAATGTGCCAGTTGTACCCAACTCCAATCATTTCCCAAAGTTTATCCGATAGCAACCAGGCTTTCAACACAATGAGCCTTCTGGTGGAACACATTCGGTAACAACCATAACAAGTGGAAAGGATTTGAATACAGGAGAAGAGAGGGCAGAAAGTGTGACAGGACAGCAGAGCAGCATCACTAAATGATCATAACCAGAGATGTCTGTGGCATATTCTGGAAACCATGGCATGGTGAATGTGGCACAGCTAAAAATTCACAGTGAGAGGGGAGCTCATGGACTCAGTTAACCAAGTGCTGGAAATTAAGAAACTAGTCTCCACAGAATGCCAGCCATGAGAAGAGCTTTGCTGGTGAGAGGAATGTAGATGTGAAGGAAACAAGACTCTGACATCTGTCACTTGACAAGCCCCCTGGTTCTGTCCAAGAAATCTGACTTGGAGACAGGTATCCCTCTGAGAGAAGAATAGCTGTCTTTCCATGGTAGGATTTTCCAATAAATTTAGAGAAATCCCTTTAAAATCGCAGTTTTTATCAAGATACTCAAACCTTTTTTGACTCACAAGTAGGCATTGGAAGAAATGGTATTCAGAGGATAAACTCCCCCCAAACCTCAGAGATTTTACATGTGACCTCCAGAGAGAATGAGACTTTCTTCAAGTGCAACATCTTAAATATTGACAAATTAAAATATCTATTTTTGAAATGTCAGAGATTTAAGTTAAAACAAATTATCTTTTGATTCAAATTGTGCTCAAAGAGCTCTTTCATGCTTATCCTACATTTGTTCTGCTCTACAATCTGAGAACATACATAGATATGGCTATGTATATATATAATACTCTGTGATGTGTGCATATAAATTACAACTTCCAAACAGGCTTTGGAAATTTGGGGTTCTCCTCACAGGAAGAGGGATCAGTGATATTATGTACCCCCAAGTCCTCATATACTTTTGATGGGGCTGAGTCTGGCGCTTGTAATTGATTTGTTGTCTAGCACTGGGATTGATGAGGTGAGTGCTGCACCCACCCAGCGGTGGAGCTGAGATATAGTGTAAGGGAGGCGGGTCTTCCTCTTTCTCATTTCTGCCCTCTCTCTCACCAGCGCGCTTGCTGCTTGCGGCCACCATGAATGGCAGCTCCGCCATGCCATGCTGCCTTGGAGCCAACTGAGTATGGACTGAAACTCCCAAGAAACCGTAAGAAATAAACCTTTCCTTCCCTAATTTTGGGCGTCAGGTATTCTGTCTTGGCAATGAGTAAAAGGTAACTAAGACAATCAGGATCTACTGCAACATCTTGGTATTGGAGTAAACAGCCGAAGCAGAAAAACTTCTCTGACTTTCTCTCACCCGCAACGTTCCTGAAGCAGAGCAAAGGAACGAGAATTCCCCAAACCATAAAAATCTAGCTGATCTTCCCCTAATGTAGACATAAGAATTTCATTCCAGAGGGATCTTCCCAGAGAAAAGAAATGTCTCTATCCCTGAAGACACAACCACAGAAAAGAATCTGAACCACAGACCTTGCTGGGTCCTACCTCAACCTGGTTTAATACCATGAGGTCATAACCTCTTGTCTTCCAACTGTACTTTGCACAACTGTCCATAAAAATACATAGATTTTCCTGTTTCTTTGGGCCTTCATTTCTGAAGGCTCCCATCTCACATAAAATGTAAATTAATTAAGTTTGTATGCTTTTCTCTTGTTACAAAAGTTTCAGTCACAAACCTTGCACTGAATGAGGGAAAAGGTAATACTTTTGTCCCTCATGGTAGCTAAGTTTTAAAAGAACACACTAAGTGGATTTATCTGGCATTCAACAAATCAGAACAGTATATTCCACTTCCGGTCCCTGGTGACTGCGCTTCTAGTGCTTTCACGATACAACTAATTTTTATAGTAATAACCAGGGAATGCTTTAATACAGAAGGAAAAGTATCTGGGTATTTGCTAAATGTCCCATTGGTGAAAAGAGTTTCACTAACACATGTTTATTATATTATTATGCTCCTCTTCATTATAAAATTATCATTTAGTTTGTATAGAAGGAAGGACATTAAAGACAAGAATGTGGGAAGAGGCAGTGCAGGGGGGTCAGGATTTGTTCCAAACATTATTCAGGCAACACCACTCTATAAATACAGTAAACCCTTTTGAGCCCCAATATAGGAGCTTTGTCTATACTTTTCAACCCAAGTCAATACTAGTCTGCATACCCAGCACCTACACAACGCAAGTTCTTGTCATTGAATGGTGATATTTACTACTAGTAGAACAAACAGTCCATGGGTTCTGAGTCTCAAGTCTAAGAGGCATTTTATATAAAGTAATGGTAAGATATACAAGAAATACAACAATGTTTTTTCTTTAAATTACTGTCTTAGAATAACTCTGACGGTTCTCAAACCATGGAAATATTGCTGAGAGGAAATCAGGCAATGTGAGGCAAAAGAAAATACACTGGCTTTCACAATAAGTTATCAGAGGTAGTTTTTCCATTCCTCCTCACCCCAGTCCTTCCCCCAGTACCTGCTGTGTGATCGTGAATAAATTAGGCTTTCTGAATTTGTCTCCACGTATGTAAATTGAAGGCATAAAAATACACCTTAAATTACAGAAATATAAAAACATCTGTGTAAAATATTTGTTCATCCTGCTGTACTAGATTTTTTCTGAAGATCAAAAGAAATAATGTAGTTTAATGCCTTTTGGATATTATATCACCTCACAGATTATTGCAGATTGAAATTTCCTAGTTCAACAAGCCAAATTTTGAAATGCCCCAAAATCCAAAACTTTTTGAGTCTGACATAATACTTCAAATGACAAATTCCAAGCCTGACCACTTGTGATGTGACATATTAAGCACCTGCAATCTATGTATACAAGGTATGCATGAAATACAAATGAATTTGGTTTTTATACTTGAGTATTATCCCCAAGATATTTCATTAATACATAAATATTCCCTAAACAAAAAAAATCCAAAATACTACTGGAATTTTAAAGGATAATGTACCATTGTAGTTGTCTTAATTGCTGTTCCCAGGGCTAAGTATTTTTATACCAGTTGCATATATTTCGCTTTGTTTGGAAGAAAGTAATTCTTATAGGACCCATGCTTTGTATTCCTTCAGGCACTGAACTTCAGCTCTGAGGTACAATCTTACCCATTTAGCTGTTTTTTCCACATAAAGTCTTTTTGTGACTCACATAATCGGGACCCCTTGTGTTAAGAAAGTGTTCAAAATACCTTTTTCTATTTTAGAAATTAGAATTTCAGAAGTTATTGCTATGTTCTCCTGACCTAAGTGAATTTTTCTTTATTTATCAGAGAAAGATTATACAGCCAGAAGAATTAGTCTCTTGCTGCCACTTTAAAAGACTTCTCTTCATCGTTTCTGGCTTGTAACAAAACCAGATGGCAAAACCAAGACTGGAACATCCTTTGGTGTCCAGAAGGAGGCCAGTCTGGCCAAAGCATTGTCATTCCTGTCAGCAACCAGAGTCGAAAGCATTTTTATAGTTAATCATCAGGAGTGCTTCCTGGCTCCAACCGCCATTCATGCAGTATTTGTCAGCATGAAGGCTCCATCCACACTACAGATGACGCCATGTCGGCAAAAAATGTGTTTCCATATCCTTCAGCAATGAGCTGAGCAAATTTCCATGGCTTATTCCCAAAGGAAACGATAGTATAAAATTTAGTGCTGTACTTTTTTTCATCAAATTTTATGGATACAAATACCTTTCGTTTTTAAAAACTAGCCTCTCAAAACTAGTTTACCTTGGAACATTCATTAAAATACACAAAGTTAAAGAATTGTGGCAAATTACCAAAAAAAAATTTTTAAAGAAATTAGCCCACCCTAAAAATGAACTTTCATTTTAAAAGAATTGAAGTTGCAGCCTTCGACTCTGCAGATCCTGAATAATTTCGTGGATGACAGCCTACCAGTAAAAATCCTGTCTCTACCTACAATTGCAGTAATCATTTATAGCAAAGAGATAGCGAATATGAAAATAACATAGTATAAAAGCACTGTGCCTTGGAGCTAAAATAGAGGAGTTTTGGTGGACACAGAAAAGGAAACCACTGAGGAATAGCATTTTAAAATGTGTCAAGGGGGTGAGCCTATCAGGCCAAGTATGTAGCCAATGGAAGCCAGTCATTTTTAAAGTACTATAAAGAAGTACACTAAATCCGGGTATCTAGAGAGAGACGTCCAAAAAATGACATCTTTACATTTGAGTCTTATCACATATTGGAGAAACTCAGATGAATATTTCATATGACAGGTTCAAGTGAAGAAATTTGAAGGAGCTGCCTAAGGCAGCAGTACTAAATTGCAATTTACAGATTACAATATTGCAAGAAGATCTAACATGGATCTGACTTCTCTGTATGATGAAACTGTACATGCATAATCAGTGAAACAGTGTTTAGGGCACAAACCACAGAAGTATCAGGTTATAACTGATGAATACTTGAAGGAGCCAAAATCCCATAATACTGAGGTTATTCTCCCTCCCATATTATCCATAGTGCTTATGACTCATAATTTTTACACAAAACAAAGTAAGATGACATTTGTAATGCTAACTCTAATACATTCTTATTATTGGAAGTTTAGATCCTTGGTGAGATGCAGATTTGTTTACTCTGAATTGATGACATTCAGGATATGTTTATCAATATCACTTATTATCATGTCTTTTAAAAATATTTCAGAAATTACCTGAGACATGTGGATTAATGACAGGAGGTTGCTGATTTGATTTGGTTTCCATCTTTTCAAAATTGAGAGTAGCTATTTTCCAATAAGTAAACTTAGGCTTTTGATAATGAGTTATTTTTGTTATTTTTGGCTTTTTACAGTAAAAATATGGTGCAATGGCATTAAAGGGTACAGGGTTAATTTAAAATTAGGCAGTAGTCAGAAATACTTAACAACATTGCACAGGAATTATCTTCTATTTTAAAAAGGTAACAATTTTAAGAAGAATTTTGCTATTTACAAACTGTTGAATTATGCCCTCTTGTCCAAGGTGAAGCTTAAGAAATTAACAAGTCTTATTTAAAAAAAACATGGTAATGAACAATAATGTAGGAGATAATACCTCAACTTCTTTCCAAGAGCCTACTGCCTAATTTAAATGGTTTTTGAAAGACCAGTCATTTTTATTCAAAACTAAACTGATTGGAAACAAGCTTCCTCAAACCCCTCACTTTGGCTGTTAACTACACCAATCAGAAAAAGGACCAGCTTTGAACCTACATAGTAAATAGGTTCATACATTTAGAGAAACATGCTTCTTAGCTCTCTTTGTTAGATTAGAGATGTCTTATTTTATTCCTCAAGACAAAGTTCTTGTTTTGTTTTCTTAATCGTAAAATGAACTATAAACAGCTTTGTAATAAAATGTTCTGAAAAGTATATCAGTGCTGCAAGATATTTTTATTCATTAAGTAAAAAGCTAGACATTCAAGCTGTATTAAGTTATATATATATATATATATTTCAGGAAGGAGTTTCAGAATTCTGACCTTCTTTAGCTTCATGTATTATATAAAATGCAGCTGAAAATCACCTGGAAATAATAATAAATTTTAAACAAGGCCCCTGATATCAATTTGCCCCTCACATTTATATTAAGAAGCTAATAAAATATAGATTACATAAATTGAAAGGATTCATAAAAGCCCTCAGTTGTTATATAAGGGGCAGAACCTTATGTAATATGCATTTTCTTACTAATTCTTTAAATTTTGAATGCTTTGTGTAATACCAAAAACTACTGAATAATGGTGTTTAAAGTTTTTTTTTAAATTGTGTGCAGAGCATATTAGAGCTACTATTGTCAGTAGTTTGGCGACATCTAGTGGAAATAGTGATTTGCAGCCTACCATCCTAAATTCAATAACTATAAAAACGATTTTCTTTGATCATGAAACACACGGTCTTTGTAAAGAATTTGGAATAACAGAAAATACAAGAAAAAATACCCATAATCCTTCCATGCACAAATAGACACCATCAATATTATATGTTTTATCTTCTAGATTGTATATTTTTACTAAATTTGGATATTCTGAACATGTACTTTTTTTTTTTTTTTTTTTTTTTTTTTTTTTTGCGGCACCGGGGATTAAACTCACAACCTCACACCTGCCAGACAGGCACTTGAGCCACTGAGCCAAACTCCCGGCCCTAGTTTTTTGAGGCAGGGTCGCACTATGTAACTCAGGCCGGCCTTGCGCTCGCGTTGTAGCCCAAGCGGGCCTTGAACTCACAACGCTCTGCCTACCTCAGCCTCCCGAGTGCTGGGATTAAAGGCGTGCACCACCACACCCGGCTGAACATATACTTTATATCCTGATTTTTCTTAACATTATCTGAACATTGTTTTTCATGTTTTCAAGTATAAAAATAATCTTAGTCCTAAGAAACTAAGAAAACAATATTGCTTGTTTTTCAAAGTAGGATGCTGTAAGCCTACAGTTTCATGAATTCTACAATTACAAGCCAGGAATGACAAAAAACATGATTCCCATGAACTTTTCTCATTAAAACAGATTTTTAAGTATCATGCTACTCTAAGAAAATAAGTTTTTATTTTATATCTACAAAATTTTATCAAGTGCTTACTATGTCATCATCCCCTAAGGATATCGTAAATGAGACAGCCGTCAGTCCTTACTATAGGATACAAGTAGTCTACAAAGGAAAAATGAAATATCTCTTTTTAACCATAGGAATGATTATCAATGTATAGAATAGTAACAAGGGAGAAATCTGTAGTCTTTAGAGGAAAGGGAAATGGAGAATCATTGAAGAGATAGCACCTGTGTACAACTCAGAGGGATGAACAAGTATGAAAGTTGTTTCACTATAGGAAAGCCCGGGCCAAAGCAAGAAGCTAGAATGTCTTGATGTAGCATGGTACCCCCGGAGAAAAGCCACAGCAATAGAGAAGTGAGCAGAAGCAGATGCCCAAGGGTCTTTATCAGGGGGGTTAGAAAGCCCACTAACAGTTCTTCGTTAAGGACAGTAACATGATTACATTAGCGTTCTCTAAAATCTTACTGACTGACATGTAGAACATCAAGAGCAGACAAGGAGACCGGCTAGTGGGCTATCACATCATCCAGGAGGGAGATGATGAGGCCTGAGCCCAGGAGACAGTGTGAGTGTAAACAGAAAAACCGAGAGTCTGAAGCCGTTCCAGAGGAGAGCAACTGCAGGAGTCAGTGTGCTGCGTGGACACTGTAGAGGGAGAGACAAGGATCCCCTGGGTCTTCAATGATGTCTAGAACAGTATCCAAGCAATTATTAGTTAAGGGGAGATGTATGGGAATTTTAGATCGTGCATAGGCAATATAGTTGAGGATCAAACCAACCCTAATATTTTAACATTAAATGATAGATAATAGCGAATGAGGCATGTACTCCTCAAAGACTGGTTCTGATTATTAAAGGTTGTCTTTAGTATATAGGTCAAAGAAAAAGAAACTTTGGCATGTCCTTACCATCCCAAGGACAAAAAAAACATGCCTCTACTCTAGGCACGGAGTGGTTAACACCTCTAATTGGCCTCCGTACAGTGCCAAGACTCAGGGGGTAAGAGGAGCACTGAAGAGGTTAGAGACATAATCAAGGAGATTCAAAAGAAAAACTAATTTCAGCTGTCACTGAGATTTGTCTCTATAGACTCTTATTAGAAAGGGTAAATGACCTGCTGAACTCTTTGGTACTGAGAACACATTTCTAAAATGTAGAGATAATCAAAGTTCTATCACTCAAAGGCTGTGCGTATACCTACACATACACGGAGGAAAGCAGAGAGTTTGTGGAGCATGTGATTTAGGGACCTGAGTTTCCTGAGTAGGGATCTAATTTGCTAAGTCAGTATAACCAGGCCTTGTATCTGCTATGTGCTCGACGCACCTTGCTGCCCATCAGCGAGGGTTTGTGGCTCCTGATAGTACACTCACCTTGGGCTAAGTGCTTTACAAACATTATCCAGTTTAATCCTTTTAAGAGCCTACCAGTTTGACCCTATGATGCTTAGGGAGGTTAAACCATTTGTCCAGAGTCACCCAGCCAGTAAGTGGAGAAGTTTGTATTCAAACTCTGCTTTCCTCTGACTCAAAACCTGTAAGTTTAACCACTGCATTACCCTGGATGAGCACTCCTCATTTTTAAGGGTTTTTAAATAGCAAATTTCCTCAAGTTTTATTGCTAGTTGATGCTTTGCAAGCTCAGTAAACCATGCATGCTCCTAGCTAAATTCTTAATATCAGTGTCAGAGTGTCATTCCTCCTTCAGGCTTGTGGCTCCACAATTGACTTTGCAGTGTGCTCGTTTTGTTTCAGAGCATACCAAGCGGGTATGTGAGAGACAGGTGGCAGCCAGTTGCTATGGCAATTGCCTGTCATTAATGATAAAGGGTAATTACTGCAGCAAATCTCTGTTTAGCTTGAAAATCTGACTTGCCCCCTCCCCACAGGAGACATAACCCTTTATACCCTCCCTACTCACAATGGCCTGTCATTTGCCTGGACCACTTGGTTTTGCTGCAAAGAGCTAAGTAGAGCCTGACTTCTTAAACATTCACAAGAAAGACTAGATGAGTCACAGAATGGAAATGAAGCTCAAAAGAAAGATTCACATTTTCCTTCTCTACAGACTGTCTAAACTTGCTTTCCTTTTATTAAAATGTGCAGGAAATGCTGTAATCCCAAATACTGCCTATTTGTGGACCAAGTTCAGCAACTGTTTGAATGACAACATGTGGTTAATTACTGGATGCTAAAACTGCAAGATCAGATAATAATTTTAAAGTGACTTAGAAGACTCTAATCTATGTACTCAATATTACAAATCTTCCCAAGTCAGCTAGTAGGCCTTTCAATGTTTAGTGTGCTAGAGGCAATTTGGAGTGAAAAACTTCATTAGTGCCTTTTAACTCAGTGTTCTATATAAATTTTAAAAAGAAAATTTCTCTCGTACATAGGTCACAGACTGCAGTAGGTAAATATTGTCATAAAATAGATGCCAAAGTAAAAATCCCAGAAATTGGAAAGCAACACAAAATTAAACACCTATTTAGTCTCCCCTTTCTTCCTGCCACTAAACAGAGGATCTCAATATGTCTGCTTCCTTAAATTGATTTTGAAATGCAGCCCATGACA
Source organism: Dasyprocta punctata (assembly GCA_004363535.1). Classification (NCBI taxonomy): domain Eukaryota; kingdom Metazoa; phylum Chordata; class Mammalia; order Rodentia; family Dasyproctidae; genus Dasyprocta; species Dasyprocta punctata. The sequence goes on along the minus strand of RJWM01001976.1, from coordinate 29,851 downwards.
GCTTGGCACACCAACAATGAATCCCCAGGAATTATTTCCACAAACAGGAGGTCTAGTGATGGTAGTAAGTCCTGTTACATAATTATCTTTTTCTTTTTTAAATTCTATTCTCAGTCAGGTGTGATGGCACTCGCCTGTAATCCCATGTATTGGTTTGATCCTGTGTCCCTCCAAGGCCTCTTGTAATTTGGACAGCCGAGTCTGGCGTTTGTGATTGGTTTGTTGCCTAGTGCTGGGATTGGTTATGTGAGTGCTGCACCCGCCCAGGGTTGGAGCCGACATACAGTATAAGGGCAAAAGGAACACAAGTCTTCCCTCTCTCAGTTTTTCTCTCTTGCCAGGTTCGCACGCCTTGCTGTTTGGCAGCTGCCGTGAATGGCTGCCCGGCCATGCCATGCTGCCTTGGAACCAACTGAGTATGAACCGAAACTCCCAAGAACTATAAGAGATAAACCTTCCCTTCCCTAATTTTGGGTGTCAGTTATTCTGTCTCAGCAATGAGCGAAAACTAACTAAGACATCCCAGTACTTAGGAGGCTGAGGCAGGAGGATCATTGCAAGTTTGAGACCAGCCTGAGTGAGCTCATGGTCAACCTGAACTGCATTGTGACACCGTGTCTCAAAAAAGACAAAAAATTAAAAATTAAAATTAAGATTAAAATTAAAAAATAAATTCCTTTCTCACTTTCAACATCCAGTCTACAGAGAAGTGAATGAGACTTTGATCAAAAATAATCAACCATTCCCCAAAGAACATGTGCTGTCCCTTGAAGATTAATGTGTCAACATGACTAGAATCCAATGCCAAATCTAGCCTGTTAACCAGATTGTGTTTCACTCTGTTAAAACTTTTTCATGCAGCCAAGAAGCTAGAGCAGAGGAAGTTTAGGAGGGAAACAACTCAAAGGTTGGCTCACTCATGAGGTTGAAAACAAAGGCAGGAAGTAGGAGACATTGGCCAGTATTTGTAATCCTCAACACTGTGGTTGTGACAACTGCAGACATTCAAGTACACTGACGCCTACACAGAAGGACCAGGCTCTTAACCTAGGACAAAATACCCCTTCGGATCAAGATAGGATGACTCTTTGAAAGTCTGCACCTGACAGAAGATTAGGAGTTACATACAAAAAGCTAAAAATATTTGACTGACCTATTGCATTTCTGTTCCATGGTGTAGCATATTAAGATCAGGAAGTATCATGGAGAAAGAAAATTAGTCATAGAATGGGTGTGAAAGAGGAACGGAAATAGGACTTGAATAGGTCTTAACCCATAAGCACAGCAGTTATAAAGAGCAACAGTCAACTGGGCTGTTACTAACCTAACAAGCTGATTATCAAATTTCCATGAAAGAGAGGAGTTTTGACTGGTTTATTCTGATATATTCCAAACCTCCAGAACAGCATCTAGAACATGGCAAATCTCAATAAATATTTATAGAATTCATGAATAAAGCCATCTTACTGTTTTCTACCATTTTAACCCTAAATCTTCTGTGTTTAAACAGGAATAACCAAAAAGACCCACTGGGGCATAAATTACTACCCAGACCATAGCAACAAGAATAAGAACAAGCAAAACCAAATAAAATCAGGTTGAAAACCTAACATGTAACTTTGATTTCTTTATCTGCTTCTAAGATTTAAGAGCAAAGCTAGCAATTTCACTCATGAAATTCACATTGTTAGTTGAGAAAAAAGGCATAGATTTCATTTTGTAGGCTTACTTTAATGGGGGGTTGCTCTCTGAGATTGAAAAAGGATTTGAGAGGCCTCCATGAATTGGTTAAAAAAAAAAGTGGGAGGAAAAGAGCTTGAAATCATCCTCATATCTCCAAATTCTACAATTATAGACCTCTCATGAACCCCCAGAATTTAGAGGACACAATAATTGCTTCCTTTGATTTCCTTCCGCCCTTACCTCTTCTCACTGACTATAGGCTGTCTTTGTCAGAGAAAGTAACATGGATATTGCTGTTCCTGAATATACTTTCTATTCCTCCACCTCATACTTACTATTGTGTTGATTCTCAACCAGAGGAAGAGTTCTACACTCCCTTCCAGAAGACATTTGACAATTTTTGAGATACATTTTGGTTGGGGATGTATGTGCACTTAGTAGATAGAGGCCAGGGCAAAAGATCTATAATGCACAGGCGAGGCCGCACAACAAATTTCCACAGTGCTAATGTTGAGAAATCTTGTTCCCATTAGCTGACAGTTACTCTAAACCAGATGCTAATGCTGAGTGCTTCTTATGCATAAACTTATTCAATCCTCACAAAATTATTGAAAGCGTATAAGAATCTCTAAAGTGGACCTGTTATCATCCTTCACAGATGAAGATAATATAGACTTACAGAATTTAAGTAACTTGTCCCATAGTCACATAGCCCTTGATCAGCAAAACCTATCCCCACACCCAAATCTATCTAACTTGAAGACTACTATGCAAGTCCCACCAAGGTGAATTCAAGTGCTCAGACTTTCACTTATAGGATCATTCCACTAAACACAAATACTATTCACTCCAATAAAGTAGCTCAGGGTCATGTTGAGATACTTTCATTAATTTACATTTTAAAAAATAATAGTCCTTACAATATTGGACATGAAGCTCTTGCTTTATGCCAGACTCTGTTATAAAGGCTTCTTTTCATGTGTATTAATACACTGAATCCTTTAAGCAATAGTATGAGGTAGGTACTTTTATTGTCTTTATCATATAATAAGGAAACTGAGATTTAGAGAGGTGAGGTCACATGGCCAGCAAAGTCCAGAGGTGAGATTTTGTTGCAAGAACTCCAACACTAGTTTCTTTAACCCCATTAATTACTATTCTATTTTGCCTAGTATACCTACAAAACTTGCAAAGTCATATACAGCATTCAGGGGAATGTGACTCTCCCTCACAACCTGTACCTCGAGCACATTAGAAGGAACAGATTTTCACTCTCTTTACTATTCTTTCTTTTAAGTTTGATTTTTTGTTTGTTTAACATAATGACTATACAAACGTATGGCATGCAATGTGATATTTCAATACAGCTAGACCAGAAAGGCAAAAATACTACATGATCTCATTTATATGTGGCACCATAAAAAGTTGAACCCTTTGCTACTCTTTGCAGAGCTGCCAAGACCTCAATAGATCATGGTACTGAAAGTAGGGAGACCAGAAATACATTCTTTGCTAGTTTGACTAGCGCCTGAATGCAAACCAGCATCACCCTCTCTTACTGCTTTGAAATTCTTTTCCATTGTTTGCATAAAATTTCCTTTTATTAAGTGTGGGATTTAAAAGGGTTTTCAAATAATTAGTACAGTTAGTCTAAATGTAAAAAAAGCTAAAAGAAAAACTGTTTGCAATTAAGATCTGCATAATTTCTTTAACACTGCCTAAGTTATCTACATTTGCAGTTCAATGCAAGGCAGGATTTTGGATGAAACAAAATGAAATCCATTTGCCTGACCTTTGACATTTCTTCTGAACACCTCAACTTGTTATGAGAACCCAAATAAACAGACATTTGAGCATTTTTTTGAAATGATGTTTAATTTAAAAAGCCTTGTTTATTGTGTCTCAAGTGAATTTTACAAAAGCAGGAAGGTGAATTTATGAGTTTACAAACGTGAGTCAGTGAATCATTAGTGAATCACTTTTCTCCATAGAAGGTCCTCATAATCTCATAAATTCCACAGAAAAACACTCAACTGTTCTCACTTTTTTAAAACACATGTTTGATATGTACCTATATATAACTATAAATTTACATAAATATGTACATTGCCTCCTGCCAATTAGTATGTATTTATGAATGGGGCCCAATAACCCTGATGATAAGTGAAAGCACATCAGTGATGAAATGTCCCTGGGAAACCAATGGGAATCTCAGCGAGTATTTAACTTAAGAGTAGGTGGAGGAGACTCATTACTGGCCTGGCTTGTTGCCTTGTTCTGTTTGAAATCTTGATTAAAGAAATAACAAACATGGAATGCTAATTAAACTGTTTGACCAATTTCAATAAACAAGTAGGTCTAATTTGGGGAGTGAAAAAAGGGGATAAAAGACCACAGCTCTGCTATGCATTTTCTTATACCGCTTCTTTGATTCCTGCTACAAGAGTTCATGTCCCTAAAGGCCTCCAGATCAGCAGGGTTGCTGATTCTAGGGTAAAGAGAGACAGGGGAAAAAAATGTGTCAATTTGGTGACGCTCACTACAAGCTACAGCTTGTAGGACTCCCTGACATCACAGCCTAGGATTTCAGCCTGTCCTGCTCACTGACTGTTACCTAGCACTGCATGTTGTAAGTTGCGAAGAATGTGTTTAAGGATAAATAGTCTTGCCTGGCTTGAGCAAGCAAAACTGTTCCTGCAGTTCAGGGCACACAGCTTGGAGGCAAGTGTCCTGGGTGTACCAGTTATATCTCCACATAAATGAATGCTGGCAATACCCTACTATATAATATTGTCTATTAGACAGTGCATAAAGGCCTGCACTGTGTGTACATACTGTAACCACACAGAAAACATTACCAAATGAGCCTGCTTTTAGCCCACTGCCTCATACAGTGGTAATTAAGGAGAACTGCTTTTCGATTTGCAACTATTTGCTGTTCTGCAGGAAAAACAGAGCTTAGACCATCTTGTTCCATTTATTGTTGCCATGCTTAATCTTCTGATTCATGAGGAATTATTACACTCAACACCTATGGGGAATTTAATTGTTTGGCTCCTACTCCTCTGGCAAGTGTAATTATGGAGGAGGAGGATCTATAGATTAACATTCTTTAAAAGCTTCATCCAAGAAAAAATAAATAAAAGGAGGTGGAGTTTTTTTATAAAACCTGGTATTGAATAACATCCGGGGTTGAAACAATGCCAGTACTGAGCTCAAGAGAAAACATCAGTGCTTAAATGGGAGGTCAAACCAGGGCCACACAGCCCAGAAGTTGGATCCCATTGCCATTAACTTGCAGATCAGCACACCTCATCTGCTGTATGGGGATCTGTAGATAACAGATACATCTCACAAGAATGCATAAAAATATGACAAGAAATAATTTTAAATGAATTGGGGTGAAGGTTTAAGGTCTGTTTCCATTGCTCTTTAATAATAAAGCTTTACTTTTTTTATAAATATAGATTATTAAGAAAGCTATATTTCCTGATAATTTGAAAACCAGGAAAGACCTGACACTTTATACTTTGTCAATAAACTTGTCACTGTATAGTTTTCGCCTGATCCACAGAGTGATGAATGAGGACTGTAGCAGACACCTTTAGGGTTCCACCATGTTCCTAGAGATATTTACATTTTGACAGCAGACTTTCAGCTGCCAGCATCAGCACCCTTGTACTTGAAGACTTTTTCTGAATTATGCAAGGTCAAGTTGCCCATAGCACAAGGTTAATGACTCTCAGGAGGTGGGGAAGAACTTCCCTATCTCCGCCACACCTCCAGAGGGGTAATTTGCACGTGGGCTTTATGCCTTTCCCAGAGTCTCACCACAGGATTAGGCTCCAGTTGCCCACACTAGTACCTGGCTTAGTACCACATTCTTTACTGGCCACCTCGCCTTCCCTCTTCCTCTGCAGGTGTTCCCTGTATCTGAATACCTGTGGTAGGGTCTATTCCTGGAGGAACATAAATGACAAGTACCTGCCCTCACAGACCTCACAATCTCATAAGAGAAATGAGTGGAGAGAGTGAGAAGAGGAGGAAGGGGAGGGGAAGGAAAGGGGGGAATATAGATTGTTCTTACAGTAAGTATAATTATGTGTGTCAGAGATAACAACTTACCATATACAAGCACACACACACACACATATCAGTCATGTGATAATGATCATTGCAAAGAAAAGAAAAATAAAGCAGATATATTATTCTGCTTGTGGCACCATAATATGATATACCAGCTAAGTGGTTTAAACAGCAGAGATTTATTTTCTCACAATTATGGTAGTTGAAAGTTCAAGATCAAGGTACCATCAGGGTTGGTTTCCAGTGAGTCTTCTCTTCCTATCTTGTAGAGAAATATCTTCTCTCTGTGTTATCATATAGCCTTTTTTCTGTGGAGAAAGAGAAGGGAAAAGGAGGATGAATGCAAAAGAAAGAATAAACAAGAGTACTTCCTGATTTCTGTCCCTCTTTTATAATGACACTAGTCCAGTTGGATTAAGTCCCATCCTTATGACCTCATTTAACTTTTATTATCTCTTTACAATCCGTGTCTCCAAATATAGTTACACTGGGAGTTAGGATTTCAATATATGAATTTGAAATGGACACAATTCTGTCCATAATTCAGGTAATGGGATGGATAGTAACAATAGAAATTAATTACAGTCAGGAATATAGCCCTAAAATTTATTCAGTATTTCCTTGAAATAGATAAAACTATGTGGTAGTGGACTTTTATCTTCATTATGAATTTTAATATAAAATTTATGGACTCCAAAATAATTATATGAGTGGAAATGTCTTCCCCCATTGTTATCTATGTTACTGTACTATGAATGATGAAAAAATATTTCATGTATGTAAAGTTTTTAATTGATAGCTGAAGACAACTGTAATTATTTAAGGGTGTGTTCCTTAGCAGAATGAATAGTAAAACTGTGGTATGGGAACCCTAAACCAATCCTCACGAGCACAGGAAGGCTTTCAAAGCTGTCATGCCCTCTACTGATGGGCATCTGAGAATGCCGATCTTTTAAGAGGAAAAAAGAAATTCCCATATGAATTGGTAAGCTGCCTCCTTTCTCCACAACATACTTGGCTCTCCTTCAAACACTGCTCAATGTGACCAAATCAGGGACCTGCATAAGGACCACACATACTCACCCTCCCTCTCCAAAAAAGACAGTCCATGCCTTCAGTATAATTATATGGTACAAATAATAGAGGTTTTGTTAACTACCAGCTCTTTTTTGCAAAGCCTATCAAATATCAGAGGCTGTATAATGCTGTAATTGCATCTATGAACCTGTGTAACATTAAGACAAGGAGTTCTAAAGGTCAAGGTACATAATACACATCCACTATATTTCTCTGATGAGTCTAAAACATCTACTATGATGTGAGCTGGAAACTAAGTACAGAACATGTTTCTCTAAAGTTCTTAAATCCTTTCGTGGCTACAAAAAGCCAAAATTTTATTCATTTTGAAAGAATTTTGCTTTCTTACAAATGTACTGATTGAGATTACAAAAGGATTTGATCCAACATATGCTTAATTAGCAATAAATGGTACAAAGATTTGTTTGGTTTTGCTATTCATAGGGAGATCAAACCTGAATTGACGCAAATTTCTTGGTCATATCAAGAAATTATCTCTTTAACGTCTGAGCACTCTGGGAGGCTGGGGTACAAGCCCAGTCTGGGCAAGTAAGCAACTGCTATGGTTGGTGTCTAGATGTCCCCTCAAAGCCTCATACAGTCATACGCGGGGTTTTTCGGAGGTGTTTGGATCTGGAGAATGTGACTCTGGGGTCAAGGGTACATGGTTACTGTATTAGTTCACTGATTGGTTTGGCATAGTTTTAGGTAGGATTAAGGGTGCAAGTGCTATCCACACTAAGGATGGGTAAGCTGGATAAAATATAAGGGACAGAAAGATGGTTGTCACTTGTAGCTTATACCCAGCTGCCTTACTGACTTCTGCTTCCTACTACAAATTGTTTCCCCTCTGTCCTGCCACTCTGCCATGCTACCCTGTTTTGGACCCAATCAATTATGTACTGAAGCCTCTGAAAACTGTGAGCCAAATAAACTTTTCCTGGTTTGACTTAGGTGTTGAGTATTTTGTCTCAGCAACAGGAAAAGTAACTAAAACAGCAACTGAGCAAGATCCCAGTTTTAAAAGGGCTGGAGACATAGCTCAGTGCAAAGACCCTAGTTTCAATCTCCAGTACTGAAAAAAAGGAGAAAGAGAAGGAAAAGGGAAAGGAGGAAAAAGAAAAAGAGGAAAAGGAGGAGGGTGGAGAAAGAAAGAGAGGAAGAGGAGAGGAGAGGGGAGGGGAGGAAAAAGCAATTGCCTCTTTAATGTAGAAGTCCATGGTTCCATCCATGATCCTATAAGTTTTCATCAAGTCCTTTGGCTTTACATCCCAGCTGTAGTTCACTAACTAAATTTGCATCTTCCTTACAGTCTTCACTCTTGAACTCAGGATCCATATACCTAAATGCCTATGAAATTTCCACTTAGAAATCTATTAGCCATCTCATGGCCTATAGCTCTGAAACTGAGCTCTTGACTTTATCCCACCAAATCTGTCCCACCTACAGCACAATCCGTCCTCACTGATAGTAATCCATCTTTCCAGTGACTCAAACCAAAAATCTGGGGGTCATTCCTTACTCATTTAATTCACCACACTCAATCCACCAGCAAATCATACTGGTTCTACCTACATCCAGAATCCAACCTTTTCTTATCTCCTCCACTTTTACCATTATGGTTCAAACCACTAAAATCTATGTCCCGGTTTATTTCAGCCTCCCCACTGGTTTTCCTATTTCCACTTTTGCCCACCCCACCACAGCCAAAGAAATCTTTTCACCACAATAGCCAAAGAAATCCTTTCAAATTTATTAGATCACATCACTCTTCCACTCATCTCACTCTGAATAAAATATAAACTCAGGGCTGGGTTGCAAGACTCTATGTGACCAGGTATCTAACCTCCTCCAAGCTCCACTCCACTGTAGACACACCAGCCTCTGCTGTTCCACACACAGCCCTGGCCAATTCCATCGCACATTAATATCCTGTGATTTCTGCCAAAAACTTGCTTGCCCAGATTCCCGTGTGACTGAGTACACCATCTCCTTCAAGACCTTGTTCAAATATCATTGTCACAACAAAATCTATCCTAAAGGCCTCATACCCTGAGGCATTTTGTTGTGGTCTGTTTTCTCTTTGAACATTGCCTACACATTATACACATTATTACACTTTTGGGTTTTTTATTGTCCATCTCACCCAGATAGACTGTAAAGCCCATGAAGATAGAGAGCTTTCTCTATTTTGTTCACATCCTAAGAAACTAGACCAGGGATCACCACAATAAATTTTGTTGAACAAATGCCTTTCTTAAATTTTTTTTTCTTGTCCAAGAAGTATCACTAGGAATCCACATAAGAAAAACAAAACATCAAAGGTAATGCACCATATTGACTACAAAATAACACCACATAAAATGACCACAGTTTTATTTGATGAATGTTTGTCATTAAGCAGAAAAAAAGATATCTAAAACTTGGAAATAGCCCAAAGAGATGGGCATTCTTTCAGTGCAAAGTTGTGCTAATCCTACTAATGCCTATGAATTTCCCAGTTTTCCCATGGTAAAGGTTGACATGTAGGTGTTTTGTTCAGTAAATATGCAAATAATTTCTGTCAGTAGAACAGAAATGACCACAGACTCAGAGTCTTGTTGAACATGAACTACTTTTGTGTGTATCTAATACAGAAATCCATTAAATTTTGTACAGGTAGTGTCACGAAGTCCTTTAAACTAGTATAACATCTTACTGGTTCCCTCATTAATTATTACATGAACAAAATATTGACGTGTGCATTCTGTATGTCATGAAAGTCATGACATGAAGGCCTTTTTGAAAATTATATTTTAACATGTTCAATTATCTTTTAATTTTTAATGCTTGGGAATCATAATTCTCAAGATGTTAGAAAAGAGAGAAGTAGCCGGGCGTGTTGGCGCACGCCTTTAATCCCAGCACTCGGGAGGCTGAGGTAGGAGGAGCATTGTGAATTCGAGGCCAGCTTGGGCTACAACGCGAGCGCAAGAGCGACCTGAGCTACATAATGCGACCCTGCCTCAAAAAACTAGGGCCGGGAGGTTGGCTCAGTGGCTTAAGCGCCTGCCCTGGCAGGTGTGAGGTTGTGAGTTCGATTCCTGGTGCCGCAAAAAAAAAAAAAAGAGAGAAATAAAATTCTCAATCAGAATATGAAGAGGATTACATCAGATTCATTAACAAAAAGATTTACTGTAATAAAATTATTATTCTTCATAAATTAATTTATTAATTTTTCAGAATTCCAACAGAGAACCAAGTCTTTTTTGTTTGAGTTTCTAAACAATTCTAAACTTCATTTAGAAAAAATAAACAATAATACTCAGGAAATTAATGAAAGGGAAGGGTTATAAGGGAGGATTAATCCTACCAAATATAACATATGCTAAAAACTTCATACTAAAACATATGATACCAATATATGAATAAATAGGCACACCAATAGGACTAATAAAAACTGACTGAGATATATATAGGAATGAGCATAACTTAATATATAACTGAAACAGTACCTCAAGACTGTGAGTAAAATAAATACAGTTAGAGAAATGCTGCGGAAGGTGAAAATTATGTTAGATTCCTACCTCACACTTTAAAGCAAATAGATTCAAAACTTCACTGTTAAAGATGAAATCATATACACAACAGAAGAAAATCTATAAGAATTCCTGTATATCCTTGAGAATAGGGAAGGCATTACTAACATGACTCAAAATGCAAAAACTCCTTCCCAAAAAATGGGCAAATTTAAGCACTTTTTAAAAGTATATGGGTACTCCTGCATATAAAACCCACCACATGCAAAGTAAACAACCAAGAAACTTGGAAAAGTTTCATCTTGTAGCTTAAAAAGCTAATCTCCCTTACATTTCTTTAAATAGCCCTAAATAAATTAAGTGAAAGGCAACCCAATAGAAAAACAGGCAAAGCATAAGAAAAGCCAGCTCAAAGAAAAGGAAAATCAAATATCTACAGGCAAATTTACCCTTTACACTACGATAAATTAAAAATAAAACCCTGGCTATAATTTTTCATTTACATTTTCAAAAATGAAGATATTTGATAACATTCACTTGGCCATGCTGTAGAAATAGGCTCTCTCACCCATCAGGAGACTAAACAGGTAGAACTCTATTGATAGGCTTTGTGCTCTATGGAGAGCAAGCTGACAACACCTATCACAATGACTTCTATCCTCTGATCCAGCAGTCCTTTTCCAGGATCTATCCTACAGGTATATTTACACATATATCTGTATGATGCAGAATGATGTCTGTACAAGTTTATCCTAATGGTATTGTTTAGAACAGAAACAACTGAAAGTTTCATCAGGGATCCAGGCATGGTAGCACACACCTGTAATCTCAGCACTCAGGAGGTTGAGACAAGAGCACCGCTATGAGTTGAAGGGAAGGCTGGGTGACATAGTGAGTTAAAGGCCAGTTTGAACTGCATAGAGAGACCCTGTCTCGAAAGAGAGAGAGAGAGAGAGAGAGAGAGAGAGAAGAAGAAGAGGAGGAGGAGGAGGAGGAGGAGGAGGAGAAGAAGGAGGAGGAAGAGGCAGAAGAGGAGGAGGAGAGAAGAAAATAGAAAAGAAAAGAAAAGAAAAGGAAAGAAAAAAAAGAAAAGAAAATTTTATTCAAGGGAGACCAGTTAAAATAAATAGGAAACTATACAACAGCCAAACAACAGGATACCAGGCAACTGTAAAACAATAACTGAGGAAGTTGCATCTCAGTAGTCCACAGTTAACTTTTTCTTTCTTTCTTTCTTTTTTTGTACTGGGATCAAACTTGACCTCACGCTTACCAGGCAGGCGCTGTACAACTGAACTACATCCCTGGCCCCACAGTTAACTCTTAAGGGACAGAAATGAAGGCGACTTTAGACCGGAAATCATTTTTTTTATCTTACATTCAAAATTTAAATCTAAAATATCCTCTAACAATGCTTTCGAAAGTGTTACCTCACCATCTCCTACAATAAAGTCATCTGTTCCAGGAACTATACCTGATCCTTGAAAGTGAGTATTTATTGAGAGTCTGAGAATCTGCATTTAAAGATCAGATGATAATGAAACATGTAGTTAAACAACTAGAATTAAACTGTAAGATGAGCATGAACTGGACCAAAATATACTGTAAATATGTAACATGAACCCTAATGTTTGATACCATACTTACACATTGATTAAATCATGTAGCTCATCTAAACCAAAGAACACATGGGAAAGGGAAAAGCAAAAACAAACAAACAAATTAGAAAGTAGAACCAAGAAGCCAACACAGCTTTTCTAAGTATGCATTTTCCAAGACAGAGAGAACTGTAATCAAAGGTCTTGAAGTATGTTGGTCCTACTGATAAAGCCAATCCTCACCAAAGAAGGATGATTTAGGCTGTCTTCCCACTGCTATTAAACATTAAATTTCATTCTGTTTATTTGATACCCTCCCCACAAAGAAACACTGTTTTGATAATTTGGGTTCCCACATAGTTCTGCCTATGGGAAGAGTGATCATTTCTAAAGAAAAAAGAACACTATCATATCCTATAAGAGCATGAAAAATACAATATGGCTCATAATTTAATTCACTCAAATTATCTCATTCTTTTCACTCACTACTCATTTCTAAAAATTCTTATATTTACTTCATTTTAATTCTTCTTTAATAACTGGACCTCTCATATTCCAATCAAAAATCTATTCTAAAATGTCCACAGTTGCAGTTTTATTGCCAGTCTTACTTTGTTTTGCCACAAAAGTGAGTAGAAAACCATGTCTCCATCATCAGAAATGCTGGGGCTTTTATTTCTATTAAAAATGTAAGCCAGGAGGCTAACCAAAGTATTAGAACTGCTGCTTTAAAGTGGACACTAGTTTTAATCATTTGGCTTCCTTGTTATGAAAAACATGCAGGCAGAGTTTTAGAGAATCTCTTCTTATGAGATATTTTGAATCACACAACTAGTAAGATTTTACCAAATAGTCTCCATTCTCTGAGCTAATCTCAGCTAACTACCTCTGCTTTCAAAGTTACATTTATTGATTAGTTTTTATAGGTGACTTCCTAAAATAACTAGTGAAAGCTAGCCACTCAGTTTTAACATACAACTCCAATTTTACAACTTACAACATTGGTTTTGCAATAACTTATGTTTTGGCTCAACAAAAAATGGTACTATTTAATTATTTCTTGGGGTACTACTCCAAATCATCAGAGGTTTTTAATTACCTTGTTCAATTTACAGTCAAGTGAAAAGAAGGAGGATGTGCTCTATTTTATAACTGAATCTAGAAGGGGACAGGAGGAAAGATCTCAATATATTTTAAGGATGCTTTTCATTCTAAATATTTGCAAATAAAATTCATGATGTGGCATGGAATTCTTGCGACAATGTTGTTCTAGTTTTGTCTTTGGCTTGCATGCTAACCTCAGCTGTGTCACATTTGTTGTCATTTTCAGCAAGAATGCAAGACAAAAAGAAAGATAGCAACTCCATCAGAATGACTAAGCTGCAATACAAGATAAAAACCAGTACAATGGGACAACAAATTGGAAGACTGGAATGTTGTTAGCTATAGGGGAAAAAAAAAAGGGAAGAGAGCTTTATTTCCTCACTTGGTAAGCATTCTTTCAAAACTAGAAAAACTTAGCAATACAGTTAACCTAGTTACTATCAGTGTGATCCTTTCAACAGAAAGGCAAGGTAATGTTTTAAACAGCAGTTGTATTTATGAAAAGGAGAGAGTGCTAGAAACATCGATCACACCCCCTCCCCCCGCCCGCACCAAAAAAAAAAAAAAAAAGCAGAATGATTACAAACCAGTCAGAAAGCTGTTTAAGGTCTCCATTCTTGCAGGTTTTAGAAAAGGAGCATTTCTGGTCGTTAGTACTGACCATCTTATTAGCCTGGCAAGTGCCTCAGGGGTAGCATCAGTTGCTGCCAATGGAATTCATATGCAAAACAAAACTTCCTGCTTTCCAAAGAAAAAATGAAATTAAGGCAAATAATAAGACTTGAAATCCTTAAGATGATCTTCACACCTACTTCAGCTAAGATTTTAAATCTCATCAAATATATTTGATGAATAAAATTGATTTTTATCAACTTTTTTACTATCAGAAAGGTATTTTGAGAAAAAAAATATTTCCAAAATTTCTCCCCCCACCCCACCCTTTCTCTCTTTGTCCTAACCCAGCAAGCTAAACATGTTTCGTTTATTTTTAAATGAAGTGAAAATTAGCCAGGTGTGTTAGATAAGCTTTCTATACACAGGTCTAAATATTGACAAAGGGAGATGTGTCACTGGAAAAATCATCAGTCTAGCAATTATCACGTTAGCATGTTAAGTGGAAAAAGATGTGAAACTTCCAAATGTGTCAGTACAGATTATTTCATTTCCACTAGCTATCAGCTATACTGTGAACATCAGTTCTTTCGTGTACACTGAGCAAGCTTCTCTAAAGAATTTTCTCCTCTGTGCCTGAAAATACATCACAAGGTCGTGTGTGAAATGACATGTTTCTAATCTCTACTTCAAATGACCCAAAAGATGGGAAAGGGAAAGGGGTACAAATGAAGGCAAAAGTAGTAGTCTGTATTATTTGTGTGTGAACTGCATTTGGACTCTTCTTTCATTGGGTTACAAGTTTCCCACCATTCTCATTGGTCCTAACTCCTTTCAGAATATAGCAGAAGCATTGTGCCTTACTATATTTATGGTACTAAGAAAATACACAGTGTCTCAGTAGTAATTAATCTATTGCACACTTTAGATCCATATGTACTAGCTGCTTGAAGGCAAGAGAAAACGCTATTAATTTTTGGAAGAAAGAATCAGGTATATATGGAAGGGTGAATTCTTTTTTTTTTTTTTTTTTTTTTTTTTTTTTTTTTTTTTTTTTTTTTTTTTTTTTTTTTTTTTTTTTTTTTTTTTTTTTTGCGGTACCGGGGATTAAACTCACAACCTTGCGCCTGCCAGGGCAGGCGCTTAAGGCACTGAGCCAAACTCCCAGCCCTGGTTTTTTGAGGCAGGGTCGCACCATGTAGCTCAGGCCGGCCTTACGCTCGCGTTGTAGCCCAAGCCGGCCTCAAACTCACAACGCTCCGCCTGCCTCAGCCTCCCGAGTGCTGGGATTAAAGGCGTGCGCCACCACGCCTGGCTTGGAAGGGTGAATTCTGGCAACGTGAACATTCCATTTTTATCACAGTGATTGAATAACCAGGTAAGCCAAGGCAGCCCCTGTTAGCACATCCCCAACTATACCCCTTTATGGGGTTCAAGGCACACTACCCCAAGTTATAGCACCTTGGCATCGGAGGAAACAACAGAAACAGAAAGGGCTCTGTGACTTTCTCCCATCCTGAAGTGGGCCATAAAAAATTATCTGAACTTCTTAGGGAGGTCATAAGATCTTCACTTGCCTTCTAGAGGAAAAGAATGCTACAATGGGACACACAGAGAAGAATCTGAACAAACAGATCTTATTGATTTGCCCCTGCTTGTTACCATTAGATTATACCCCCATTTGTCAAGTTCTATTTCCTCAAGTTAGCGAAAAAAAATAGTTTCCCCTATTCCTTAGGTTTTCACTTCTGAAGCTTTGCGTCACGTAAAACTTATGTTAAACATTTTTTTGTTTTGCTTTGCTCTTGTTAATGTGTCATTTTTTTATAAGAGTCTCAGCTCTAAACTTAACAGTGAGTGAAAGAAGTATTTTCTCTGTTGCACACTATGGTTAGGATACATCGTTGTCCCTTTATTTTCACTTTTTCTATTCACATCTTTCTTCTTTCTGTGCACTCAAAGGGAACAGGTATTTACTAAGCCAGAGCTACACTTCTCCCTTGCTATTTATTACTCCTCATAGGACTGCTAATCACAACTCCTGCCTGGCTCCACAAATTCCTAAAAATCCAGAGGTAGTTCTAGCTGTCCAGAAGTGGCATGTTTTAACTCCCCACTGACTTTTCCAAGTTTGGAGGATTTATATATTATACTTTGTTAATTATATCAGCTTTTAAATGTTATTGATACATGATCTATACTAATTTCTAGCATAACATATAGTCTGCATAGAAAATATAGTATATATTTACATATATATGGTTTTCCATACTCTGTAGTATATTTTTTCTGTATATTTTCTAGTCTATAAATACACTATTTTCTGAATTTCCATTTTGACTTAACTTTGTACTTGGTTACCCTACTGACTTTTCAGAAAATGATACTCCAGTGAATGAATGATATGCTAACAGAGCTCATTAAAAAAGCCTCAGATTCCTCAAAAAGCTAACACTAGAGGTTCCATTTGGCCCATCTGAAAGAGTTAAAAAGATCATAACGCAGTGATATATGCATAGCCAAGTTTATAGCAGCACAATTTATAATAGCTAACTTTTGGAAACAGCCCATATGCTCATCAAAGGAAATGTGGTCTTAGTATTACTTTGCCATAAATAAAGATAAACTTGAATCATTTGTAGGACAATGAATGCATCTTGAGACCTTAATCTTAAGTGAAATAAGTCAGACACTTATTTAAATATCACATTGCATCTCTTATGTGAGAAATCCAGAGGGTAAACAAGGAACATAATGGAAGATAGATATTGGGAAAGAGGAACAACATGATCTGGGAAAGAGAATAAGAGAAGGACAGAAGGAAGGGAAAAAATGGAAAAGGAATTTTAAAAGAGAGACTGGAAGGGAAAATGGAAAGAAAGCTTGTGTAATGGGGAGGGGAAGGAGGATTGAAGGAAGGAAAAGGGAATGGGGGGGAAATAATTAAGATATATTACATACAGGTACAAATTCCCTATGGTGAATGTGATCAATATGGCTGACAAATATGTACTAATAAAAAATAAAGTTAAAAAAATTGTAAAACAAAGCAACATAAAACAAGGGTTTTGGTTTGGTTTGGTGCCAGGAATAGAACTCACAACCTTGTGCTTGACAGGCAGTGCTTATGCTGCTGAACTACATTCCCAGCCCTAAAACAGGTTTTGAGGGAAAAAAAATGCCTCAGCTGTACAATCTCTCTCACTTTCCTTGTTCCCACATGGGGAGAGGCTTTCTGCAAAATTTTCTTATTTATCTGAGCAACTGTGCCAAAAGAGGTAATTAGTTTTGAAGTCAGGTACTAAAATGCATCCTGCTTTGCTCTTCTGCTCAGGGTAGCTTTGCTGAAAATGTTTGCTCAGGTTGGGTTTTTTGTTTATTGTTTATTGGTTATTTGGTTTTTTGGTTGGTTAGTTCATTGGCTAGCATTTGTTTGCCTGTTCTATTTCTGTAAAGAATGTCATTGGTATTTTGATAGGAATTGCATTGAATCTATAGATAGCTATAGATATGGATATTTTAACAATATTGATCCATGAGCACTGAATGTCTTCCGACATTTTTGTGTTCTCTTCAGTGTCTTTTATTAATGTTTTATAATTTCCATTGTAGTGACCTTTCACTTTTGTGGTTAAATTTGTTGCAAAGGTTTTACAGCCATTATAAAAGAAATCTTCTATTTCTATTTAAGATAATTCATTAGCATCTAGTAACACTACTGATTTTTATGTCAATTTTGCATCCCTCAGCTTTACTGAATTTATGTATTAGTTCTTTTTTTTTTTTTTTTGGTGGAGTCTTTGAGATTTTATCTGTGTAAAATCATGTCATCTGCAAACAACAACAATCTGACTTTTTCTTTCCCTATTTGGATGCATTTTATTTCTTTCTCTTGCCTAACTGCTCTAGTGAGACTTCTAGAATTACACCAAATAAAAGTGAGAGAGGTGAGTATCCTTATCTTGTTCCAGATCTTGGAGAGAAAACTTTTAGTTTTTCCCCATTCAGCATGTTTAGCTATTAGTTTACTATAAATGACCTACATTATGTTGAGATATGTTCCTTCTGAATTTAATTTGTTCAGCATTTTTATCACGAACAGATATTAAATGTTATCAAATGGCTTTTCTGAATCTATTGAGAAACCATATGGTTTTTGTCCTTTGTTCTGTTGATACAGTGTATTACATTCTTTGATTTGTGTATATTGAACCATTCTTATATCCCTTGGATGAGTCCCATTTGATCATGGTGAAAAATCTTTTCAATGTGCTGTTGGATTTGGTTTACTAGTATTCTGATGAGTACTTTCATCAATACATTCATCAAAGATAGTTGCCTGTAGGTTTTGTTGTTGTCGTGTCCATACCTGGTTTTGAAAAACTATTAGCCAGTTTCTTAATAGTTTAAATGTAGAATTGCTGTATAATCAAGTAGTGCTACTCCATGTCTGGCTCAAAGTAATTTTAAAAGAACTGTTTTAAAACCCTAAAAAATCAAACAAACATGAAATCAGACACATAATCATGTACCAAAATTTCTATTCTATTCTGCAATAGTATAAAAATCATATACTTCCCTGATATTGAAAATAAATATGTGGAAAAGAACATTTTGGTACTTTAATTAATGCCATTGTTACCCAGTTACTTTTTGCTTCACTGACTGAACAGGTTAGTTTATTTAGATCCATGCCTGTTACTAATGCAACACTGCAATGCATTTTCATCACTTGATAGAAATTTTTTTTTCTTTCAGTATATTAGGCATGATTAGTTATAGTTTCTTTCTTACTGTGGTTATTTGGAAGGAATATGAAAAAGTCTTTTTTTCCCTTTGATAATTTTCCCAGGACAATGTTCCATAACTTCTCTACTTTTATGTCTTACTGCCTGTTCTCTTTCTTCTGTGTTTCTCACACAGTTTAGAATTTCTAAGAGGAACAAGAGGAATCAATAATACCCCAGGCTAGGGGAAACAACTATGATTTAGCATATCTTCTCTGCACTGGACCACATTACCAATATGAAGACTAAATGTAGTAAAACTCTGACATAACACAATAAATGAAATCTAAACATTCAATCAAGTAAAGTACATTTTGCATTATTGTGAGGTAAATAAAATAACCGGGTATGGTTACTAGTCTGCCTATTCAGCCAAATGGAAGCTCCTGGGAATCTGGCTGTGCACTCCAAATTCACCTTGGTTAGCTATCTTTTGCCATCAGTTAGTTATGGTTCTCTGACCTACTTGAAACTTAAGTGTAAGATAATCTTGAGATTTAATTGAGATAGAATTAACAGAAGAGTGGCAGTAACTTCAGAAATACCCTGGTTGGTTGGCACACATTTCATCAGCCTGATTAAAGAAGGTGGGTAGAAAAAAAACTAAAAATATAGGAATTTATTTTTTGCCTCCACTTCCCCAGAAGTTCTGAATATCTCCTGAATAACTTCCAGCATCTTATCCTTCCCTACATATACATCCCTCCTCCTTCCTCAAAAATAAAAATTTAGCCCACTCAACTTATGAATGGGAGTAATAAGGACAGGAGTCAATTACCAAATGTGTTATATCTGAATTTGTATAATCATTGTGCATGTAATTGCAGAGTTTTGCTAAATCTAACAATCAACAGAAAATTTTTAGCCTAGTGTAGAAAAGTTACAATATTTCTAATTCGAAGTTAAAGAAAAATCATGTTTCTAGCAGTGGTCATTGTGGTTGACTTAGCAAGATGATGTGTCCAAGTCAGTCATGGTAACTGCATTCTCATTTCAGTTATTGGTCTGGAATGGGCACATGACCAATCCAGTCATTGAGATATGAGAGAAATCAAGTTGGAGCTTCTAAGAAAAGTTTTTCATTTATAAATTGGAGACTCAAGGAAGACACAGTAGCTCACTTTGCCCTCGAGGTTACTGGCTTTGGATAAAACTGCTCCACTCTGAGGCCCAACTTAGTTTCTGTCTTAATCCTTGTAAAGTCCAGTCTCTGTAAGGATTTTGCTAAATCAGTTTAGTCAGAATCTACCACCCTTGACAGATGATCAACATCCCTCCCTCTCCCAGGTAATATCTGTCTGTTCACCATATCCTGCCTCCATCAAGAATCCTATTAGATCAATTCAGTGAAGAACAGTCCTCCCTTCTTAGTAACTTTTCATTTATCAATCTCCATATACTGCTCCCTGGCTATAAATCCCCACTTTTCCTGGTTGAATTCAGACTTTAGCCCAGTTCTATAGTGAGATCTTTCACCAACTCTTATCTATAGCATCTGATTAAAACCCGCTTTCACCTCTTGGCTTCCACCTCTGGTTTTCCTTCACATCAACCAAGGAAGTGGTGAGAACAGCAAAGTAGGAATATAAAGGAGACCTGGGTCCTCAGTAAACTTGTGAGTTCTGATCATGTAATAACCTGCTTTCATCAAGATCTCTCTGTTTTTGTAACTGGCTGCCAAAAACACCTTAACACAGTGCTTTTCTGTGATTGCTGAACCCAGTCCTTCCATGCTATATTAAGAACATTTTCATAAGTTTAACTATATATGGAAAAAATATCATTTCAAAAGAAGGTGGTAAAAGGGAGAAGGAATACAAAGTGGTGATTTAGGATGAAGATTAACACTTTATTTTTAATTATATAGCATCTTTTTCTCCACCATTTGCAAGAATATGAACCATATGCACACATGCTCTGAAATCAAGAGAAAACAAAGCAAAGAAATAATAAACTTACTTATAGCGTTAGTGGTTCCAGGTTCTAGGTTGAAGCCTGTGCGATTTCATGTTACCCCAACTACTACACCTTGTGATCGCCATGGGAAACTGCCACTGATCATGGCCTAGCGAGGTGCTCAAGAAGACTCCCCACCCACACCTTAGAATAGCACAGAGCCCTTGCAAATTATATTAAATGACTTGCTCCTGTAGAAAAATTTTAACTTGCTACAGCACTTTCAAATCCATTAGCTAATTGCAATCTTCAAAACAGTGTGGTAAGGTAGACATTACTCCCATTTGACAACTGACAAGTGCAGAGTGCATGGAGAAGGTGAAAACATTTGCTTAAAATAACCCAACTAACGACACTATGCATAGCCGATCGCCTGAGACTGCTTGCTCAGAAAAGCAAAAAATAACCTAACCCTACTGTAAATATTCCCTGCTCTTTCCAAAACGACCCCGATAGTCTGCTGCAACCAGTTCTGCTTCAGCCTTTTAACTTCCTATT
Organism: Dasyprocta punctata; assembly: GCA_004363535.1. NCBI lineage: Eukaryota > Metazoa > Chordata > Mammalia > Rodentia > Dasyproctidae > Dasyprocta > Dasyprocta punctata. The sequence goes on along the minus strand of RJWM01001976.1, from coordinate 8,932 downwards.
TTTCCTTCCTCTATTAGATCAAATGATGCACAAACCCTATATGGGAGAGATTTAACAAAGAAGCCAGAAAGATACTTCCTAGAAAAAGTAAAGAGAAGTAATGTGCCACAGAAATCAGTCACAGAGATCATCCTGGAAAAGATGCATTTTTTCGTACTGAATAAACGAAAAGTGAAAAAGTGGTCAGGACACAGCTGGCTTCGATTCTCAAGTAGAGTGCAAAATGAAAACAAACTTTTAACGTATGTCTGCAGAGAAGCCAGTTGCAGCTCTACCAAAACAGTTAATGAAAGAAAAGGAAAATTGATCTCTACCTTCTAGAAAGCTTAAAAATTAAAATCAAAGGACTAAAGAGTCAATTTCAAAATATTTGTTAAATTTATCCATCTAAACATGAGATTCAAACTCTTACATCAAAGTATTAGAAAAATATTGAAGGCAAATTGCATCACTGTAATTCTAATCTTTCTTTAATTACTACTATAGAAGCATATTATTTTAAAATACCTTGCTTTTTGTTTTCAGAATTTTGCTAAGCCAAAAGGAATAAAAGTTACAGTATAAAGTGTATTTACCCCTTTTTGTGTTATATAAACCACAAATAAACTGCTCACTCCCTGACTCGCTAGAGACCAGAATTTTCATATTTAAGCATATCTTAACAGTGTTTTATTATAATTACTCATATAAGAAATATTTCTTTCCATCTTCGATTATAGGAAGATTTGTAACTGGTTTGCCCTGACCTTTTTCACTATATATTATATAATATGATAGAAAGAAATGTTGGCCAGGAAGTTATCTTTGCAAATGAAATTAACAAAAATTCTCAGCACAGACTTTGAACAGGAAGTTTTAAAAAGAAGCAAAGATGAAAAAAGACACTAGACAGTGAGCAGAGACTACTATACATCAGTTAATAGAAACCTAGTAGCAATTTCTCATGCAATAGTTGTTCTACCACCAAAGTGTGCAGAATCCTCTAAGCAATGTAAATTTGTATTTTCAGAAAACATAGGAGACATATAGACAGTCAGAAAGACAGATACAGTGACAGAGACAGATAACATATAGTCTCTAAAATTATAAACAATATGTTTAAAGAAATAAAATTGTACATCCATGAAATAAGAATAGTATAATATAAAAAGGGAGAACTCAGAGTATATTCAGAGAAGGATGTCTCAGGAATTAAACTAAATGTTATCGTTTTAATAGTAGGGGAGGAAAATCAATCTGGGTAAATCTCCTGGAAAATATTCCAGAGAAAACCAGAGAGAGGAAATTCTTAAAGATATAACACAAGAAACATCTCCAAAAATGAAAAGCATAAATTTCTAGAGAACAGCGTCCCACATAATAAATGAAGAAAGAGCTACACAAAGACAGATCTTTGAGAAATTTCAAAACACCCTGATAAAGAGAATGGTGCTCAATAGCATACAAACGCTAGAGAAAAACAAAGCAACGCCTTCAAATTCTGAGAGAAAATTGCTTCTGGCCTATAACTGTATACCTAGTTAGTCTGAACTAACGCCATTTCAAATGTGCAAGAACTGAAAGATTCTTCTCTCCCATATACTGTATTCTAAGAAGCTAGGAACATGAAGGAGAAAGAGAAAAACAAAGATTTCAGGTTTTCCTCACCTGAGAGCAAGGAATAGAAATTCAGGTTGGGAGTAATATAGCAGCCTAGGCAGCAACAGGTCCAACTTGGAGCCAGGAGAAAGATGACTTCTGGGGGTGGGGAGGTTGTTTCAGGGCAGGAGCTTAAACCACCACCATCAGCATGCTTAGAATTGTGTTTGACTATCTTTTAAAAACTTGGTAACTGTGTGACCAACAGACCATAGCAATGAGTTAAGAATGTGTAAAAGATATAATTATTAATTCCAGGGAAAATAAGAGGCAACCTGAGAAAGGAATCTACTTGTTTTTACAGTCAAGAATATTTTATAAGATTGTGATTTCATAAATTTGATATAGAATTAGTTAAACAGTATTACATATCTATTTTGAGAACATACAGGGGGAAAAGAGGGTGAAAGAGAACATAAACATAATTAAAACCTCAATTACCATTATGGGAAATCAGTAGGGAATGTCAATCTTTGATAAGTGAGACAGGAGGTATGGGAGGGTCAGAAACCAAAAATTTTATTACAAAATTTTGAGTTCACTTTGGGAGCACTGAAAAATAAGTTGACATAATATATTATCTCTATAAAAGTGGAACTTAACTTTCTAAAACTTGACTAGTGTGCTCTGGTGCCTATTGTCACCTGCTGTTTCAGCAACTGAAAAAGCTGATGCAGGAGAATTTATTGAACCTAAGAGTTTGAGGTCAGTCTGTGCAATGCAACAAGATTGTCTCAAAAATTTAAATTTAAATTTAAAAGTGACTAATGTATTTTTCACTGTAGTGAAAATACTACTGTGTGTGCGAGGCAAGGAACCTAGGTTCTAATCTTAGTCCTGTGAACTCCAGAAGATGTATCTCTCTATTTCTGTTTCCTTATTTGAGTCTGGGCTAAAAATGTCTCTCAACTTTACACTTACATGCTCAAATCTGCCTATCTTCACAAAGGCTATTTTTTTGTGTCTTTCAGTGATTCACTAGCTAATCATAAAAACACCAAATGAATGACTCTTTCACCAGGATCTTAAATAACCAGAAATACATGCTTCTCTGGCCCAGATACCTTACATGTTGCAAAACTACAAGAAATAGAGATTGCCAGCTATCAAAAAGAATCCAGTGCTGTTACAAGATACTAATTGACTCACTAAGTTATGGAGATTTTAGGAAAAAATTTATCCTATTCTTAAATTTTAAAAGTAGTTGTCATAGCAACTCCTAGACACAGCATATGGTGTGTCTGGTACCTCCAAGACAACAGAGCAGATTCATGATGAATTTTCCTTACAATATGTTGTGAACTTTTGTACTTTTTAGTATTTCAGTGGGCAGTGTTATAAGGTGCTAATATTTGTTGTATGATCTACATATTTTAAGCTGACTTTGAAGCATTTATTGTTTTCCAAACAAGCATTTAATTCCCTCTATTTTCTTTATTTAAAAACTCATGACAACCTGGTAAAAAATATAGCAAATAAACACAAAATCATTAGAGAATAAATGTAAAGAGAGAATAAATGATATGGTAAATAGCCTTCCTCCTTACAGGGAAAAGAAGAAAACTTAAAACCAGAGACTATTTTTCTACTTATCAAATTGGTAAAATGTTGAAGAGTGGGAGGAGTTAAAGTTAGTGCTGCAATCCCATGTTCAGTTTGGGATTATGAATTCAAAGCCTGTAACATGTCTTGCCATTTAACCTTGTAATTTCATTGCTACAGGTCTATCCTAAAGGGCTTTGTCTTTCAAATATACAAAGATTTCTATGCAATTGTTTCTCTGCAGAAATTATTAGTAAAAAGAGTTAAAAATCAGAAATAATCTTAATCCATTGTAAGAAAGAATTTAAGAAGTTATGTAAGCAATCTCCTCTTAGTGGGCATTAGATTTGATACAATGGTTTTCTATTTCAAATTTTACTGATTCAGTTATGATATATTTTATTAGAAATTAGGCCAATACTAAAAATTATAGTACATATGCATATATATGTATTATACATGCTCTATACGTACTATATGTATACATATATTTATAAATATTTAAAATAGATTCTTAAAGAATATTGAAAAAATTTAAAAATCAGTAATATTGTGTCTGTAAACTATTTATATTCAATCATAGGAATTAAAAAGAATATACTCCCCTGAAAAATAAAATGGCTATAGTGGACACTTCAGATTGACTGTCTGTGAGTCCCCTACCTTTGAAAGAAGGCAGAATCATAACTTGCTCCAACAGAATATGGCAAAAGTAACAGCTGCAATGTCTTTGTCTCCCATGATTATGTTATATCTCTCAGATTCTACATTAGAAGACTGCAAAGAGAAAGTTTATCCTGTAGGCTTTGAAAATTCAAGTTGCCATGTAGTGAAGAACTGTGGGCAGCCTCAAAGGAAATGAAGGATGTCTCTATGGTTTCAGCCAATAGTAGGAAGTGAGATCCCTCAATCGCACAGCTGAAAAGAAGTAAATTCTTCCAACAACCTAAAAGCAGACTTTCCCCTTGAGAAGCCTCCAGGTGAGAACACAAGCCAGCTAACACTTGAATCGCAGCCTGGGTAAGACCCTGAAGCAGAGAGACTCTGGCTATACTCTGTTAGAAATTCTAACCTGCAGAAACTATGAGACAATAAATATATGCTATGTTTTAAGCTGCTAAATTTTTCTCTGAAAGTAGTATTTTTTTATAAATTTTCCCTTTTTATTTGTACTTGTCTAAATTTTCTAAAATGTTATAATAAGGATTTCTTTGCTTTTAAACTCAAAAGATGTTATTTTCAACAAATCATCTGGAAGCAAAAAATATGTCTGCTCTTCAATTTTTTAACTGATTTTCAATGTGGCAAAAGAATACTTTAAAAAGTGTACAATGAAAATAAAGCACTAAGATTACCCAGACTTCTATTTTTTTAAATGATCTTAACAGAATATTTTATTTAAATCATGTTAACATAGGCTGTTTCTGAAATTTTAAGCTTTCTATATTTAATAAAGCCTGCTGGGCGAGAAAAAAAAAAAAAGAAATCATACTTTTAAATTTTTCTTTCCAATTTCGACCATGACTTAAAATGGAAAAAGTTATGTTGATTGTGCCTAACTGTTCTCGTTTTTAGAGACCATTATGCACTTTAAATTCTCTGTTGGCATTTTAATTTCATTTTACAAAATAAATCCCAACTGACAACAGAATAAAGCAAATTCTAAGTCAACTAAATGAAAAAGTGTCACTGCAAACAGAAAAAACTTTGCAAACTGATGCAATATTTCATATGGCTCCTGAACCTACATTTCCAAAGTTTCAACACGGAAAAAATGTGTGTGTTGAGGGGAAGTATTGACTACTGAAACCATCTCCACAACTTACTGTCTACAACACAATGTTACTATTCAACTGTCTACATTAACATAAATTTACTATTGTAGGAGTTCTTACCACAAAGATTAAAATTACAAAAACTATTGCTTGTTTTAGGAACTTCTCAAAATTCCATTTATCTGACTCGTAAACTATTCAACTCACCTCCATTTAAGAAAAGAACTTTTCTGAAAATAAGGTAGCTTAATTAAACTCAAAGGACAGCCTACTCTTCAATATTTGCCTTAAAATTACCATATCATGAATTTTGCCCAAACCTAATCAACCATTACAAAATGTTTTAAACTCTCAAAACTTCATAAATATGCTACTGGTACTCTTCCTTCTCAGAGATTGTCTCTGCTAAGATAATGACCTGTTCTGCAAATACAGGCTGAACATGTGCCACCAGTGTTTCCACCAATACACAAAGGATATCAGCTCCATCAAGTTGGACTAAGTGATCTTCCTTCTCTGGATTATCCAGGACAACCTCTCAGTGAAAGAGACCATGCAAACTCTTTGTACACAAAATAAAAAATTTAAAAGCTTTCAAAAAAAAAAAAAGATAATGATCTGTCATACTGCAGAAAACAATAAACTTCTGTTTATCTATAGAGTATTTCACTGGTACTTTCAAGGTGACCATGTTGAACAATCTTTGGCGTTTCCATTAATATACGTTAGAGATCTGTTCACTACAGTGGGTCAAGACACTCCATGAGAAAACATTGTTCCGCAAAGGTTTTGAACCTGTTTTTGAAGTGTCTCCATGATGACTGTGGTAAGGTAAATCCATACTGGGCTTGAACTTCCTTTTTTTTTTTTTAATCCTCATATGATGAGTTTCACTCCTAGAATATGAAGCACTATTTTAGGAATTCTTTATCTAATAAAGTTTGCAAAACTTCTAACCTTAATGGAAACATAAGTGATTACACTGCTATTTATTTGTCTGCTTTAATATTTTCATTGTGTGTTTGTAAGAGAAAGTTCATTGGAAAAGGTGGTTATAGGTCCGTGTTAAGACAATCATTGAACTATTCTGGAAATAGAGAATTTCAGAAGTCTTTTCTTAGGCTGGTATCTTTGAGACAAACTCTGCCCTGAGTCAGTTATCAAAACATAAAATTTTTCCTTAGTCTTGAGTTGTCTGAGATTCTGGCTCTGGGAGAGATTTCCTCGCTAAACCTTTTCATCCAACAGCAAAGTATGATTTACAGTTGGAGGTGAAACAGCCATTAGGCTAGAAATGCAATTTACAAAGTGTTTGAATAGGAATTCTGTCTCTTAGGGGTTAGTCTCACTCTAAATCTATGTTTTCATCCACTATGGGTTGTCCTGTTTCTGTATGTATTTGTGTTACATTTCAATTCTACTTACCTTTCCAAAGTAACATAGTTTCACAATGTAGAAATGACAGTGCTTACTTCACTGAGCTTCATTATGAACAGACTTGTTCATCTGAAGTCATCGTAGAAAGAAAAACAAAAGTACCAGTGGCCTACATTTTTTATTGGTATGAGGAAATATGTCAAAAGAATTCAGATTTTAAAATTACTTTATGCAAGACTTCTTGTCCAAGACAACAGACAAATTTTAAAAACTTGAAACTAGCTCTCTACAAGGTATTTTATATCTCAACTTGAAACAAATGACCCCATCCTACTAATACTTCCGCAGCTATGCTGCTGAATTTCCTTTTGCCCCTTTCCCTCCTTCTGGCCTATTCCCCTTCTTTTCCAGGCATCCTGTAGTACCCAAAGTTTTTTATCTCTTAAAATTAAACATCCCTCAAAACACGAAAACCACTTATGACTGATTATAAGGTCTGGTTCAATTCTAAATGAAGGACCATTTCCAAACTTTCCAAAGCCTAAAAAAGACAGAAATTTGCAGCATAATGTGGTGCAATTTTAGAAATATTAACTCCAGAGCTCCCAGATCTATAGCAATTGCTTCATATAATTGTGAAAACTTCAAATGTAAATAAATCAATAGAGCTGGGCATGGTGGCACAAGCTTTTAATCCCAGCACTTTCAGCAGCTAAGGCAGAAAGATTGCAAATTCAAACCCGGCCTGAGAAATTTAGTAACTCAGCAAGACTCTGTATCAAAATAAAACATAAAAAATAAAAAAAGACCCTAAACTTTATAGGTAACCCAAGATGTCTAGAAAAGCAGCAGACATTGAAGAGGGCTTTTTGGCGATCAGCCAAAAGCACTTTATATAAAAACACATATGACTCAAGTTTCCGCTTTCTAGTTCCCCACATAAGGAGCTTGGAAACTACCACTTAATGCCAATGAAGGAAAAGCTAAAATGGCAAAATCAACTTTCCTATAATCATTAAGAAAGATAAAGAAACAGGACAAACTGTGACTCCCAAAATTGAAAGACAAATAGGTAAGTACAGGAAGTTATAGCTTAGGAAAGCAGAAATTCACCAGCAGAAGCTTCTACAGAAACCAGTGGCAGGGAAGGAAACCTAACTGTAACTGATGAATCACTGGAGGCCCACCGTAGCAAAGTCTCGAGAGACACTAACACATATATGCTTATGTGCAAGTGAAATAAATGACACCATTGACACAAGGGGCAGGAAAAAGGAATCTGGATTCTTTTGCTATTGTACTACTCCCACTACTCATAAAGTGACATAGTATTATTTGAAAATGGACTTGGATTAGTTGTAAATGTACACTTCGAACTCCAAGGCCACTACTAAAAAGTACAAACAAATTGGAGCAAGGAAAGAAGAGATATGCAAAGAAAAAAGAGAAAATAGAGTTATAATAGTCTTAGCTAAAACCACAAAAGGCAGAAAAGTATGAAAACCAAAAATAGAAGCAAAGAACATAGTAAAAATAATAGAAAATAGGAATTAATATGTTATATATTAATCCAATTATTTCAATAACACTTTGAATATGAAAGATCTTAAAGGCACAAATTGTCAGACTTGCTTAAAAATAAAATCCAACTATGTTATCTATAAGAAATCCACTTTAAATATAAAGGCACATATTGATTAAAAGTAAACTGATGAAGAAAAACATACCATGCACTAATTTTCTAAAAAGCAAGCATAGCCATATTAATCTGAGACAGAGCAGACTTCAAAGTAAAGCAAAGTTAGGGATAAAGAAGAGTATTACATAATGATTAAAAGGTCTATTTTCCAAGAAGATACAACACTCCGTAGTGTGTATACACCTTGCAAAAGAACAATAAACTACACGAAGCAAAAACTGATAGAATTGGAAAGAGAAACAGATAAATCGAGCATTACAGTCATAGACTTCAACATCTGTGTATCAGATATGGGCAGATCCAGCACAGCAGGCAGAATATCAGTAAAACATACTGGAGTTCAAAAAGGCCATCAATGAATTGGGTTTAATTTAAAATTATCAATGACTTTATTCAACAATAAAAATATATACTTTTTTCAAGCTCACCAAGGTAGACTACAATATCATAGATATTGTAGATCATAAAATATATCCCAATAAATTTAAAAGAATAGTAACCATACAGCATCTGCCCTCAGACCACAATAAAACTACAAATCAAGAACAGAAAGATAACTACAAAATCTTAAAACACATGGAATTTAAGAAGTATGTAATATAAAGGAAGAAATCTCCAAAGAAATTTTAGAAATATTTTGAAATTAAAATAATAACAAGAAGTAATTGAAATTATGTGATATAATGAAAGTTGTGTTTAGAGGGAAATTTATAGCATTGAACGCATATATTAAAAAAGAAGAACTCTAAAATAAATATTCTAAGTTTTACTTTAGAAAAGTAAAAAATTAAAAAGAAACTAAGTCCAAGGGAGCAGAATAAAATTAGTTAATAGTTATTAACATTTGCCAGGGATTTAGTTCAGTGGCCTAAGAGCCTGCCTGGCAGGTGCAAAGTTGTGA